>JASWJB010000416.1:0-31718 GCA_032433595.1 Conoideocrella luteorostrata
AATCGCGGTTGCGCGCCGTGTATCCTATCACGAATAGTTGTCCTTGGTATTCCATAGTGTTTCGAGGCTTTCCGGATGGATTGCCCACCTGCAACCATAGATATAGCATTTTGAAGGTCGCTTTCCGCGTAATCAGGCATCGCGAATCTAATGATATAATTATTATATTAATAGCAATATAATTGCACGAGAAATCGCGGTTGGAATGTGGGCTATTTCGCGTTGAAATGACTAGAAAAGGTGGTCGGTTGAGGGGGGTGGTCGGTGGTGGGGTGGGCGACGTTACGGAGTATGCGTGAACCCAACTGGCACTACTCTACTCCGTACCAGGCCGGGGGACAGTATTGTGGGCCTCGACTGTTCCGAGCGGGGGGGCATTTACAACGGGCTTCGAGGTACGGACGCAGTAGAACGGAGTGCTCCGTACAACTGTCACAATCGACAAGTCAACGAGCCTGAGTCAGCTGAAATAGCTCACCGGCTTCCCCACTGAAGTGTTGCCAAGCATTCTACCCCGCCGGATGCACTGGCTAGCGTAAATAATGGGACATTCACACATCATGGCCACGTGGTAATGGAATATCAACTATGGGCCTGGCTAACTATTCCCTGTGATTGTCATTGTAAATGTCCCGGTCGATGCCGTTTCCAACAGAGACTTGGGTGAGTGGGAATAGTCTAGGTCCTTTCTTGCCCAAGTACCCACCCACAGCTCACAGTCGTGCATCTCTTGAGCCATCGTTCCTGGGTGTGCTGGCGACATGCATCATTCAACACGAATAGGTCTACCCAGCCGGTTAGGTTAGTGCGTTGGAGTGATTTTAGCACGACGGTTTTATCTTTGTTTTAGCGCATTACCAACACAGCAATATAGCAAGCAGCATTCATTGTCAACTGATTACGATGGTCTCGTCTGAATGAATCCCTTCGGCTTTGCCGTAAAAGAAGATGGCGAGTAGAACACGTTAGCCATGTGCAATTTCTTCATGACTGCATACTGACCAAGCACTTCCTAGTAATTGCCGCACGGGTGTCTCATCATGGAGCTAGGTACGTGTGCAGGAGACCAGCGTTATACATATATATATATTTAGTGAGCTTTGCATCCACGTCGACAAAACACTTCATCCCAGTTTTGTGCACTCTCAAGTCGGTCGGCTAGTTTTTAGCCGTTTTTTCCGTAAATTATGCGTCTTCCTCTTCTTGTGGCCGCGCTGCCATTCACTAGCGCAATTCCTCAAGGTCCCCCCACCGTCGATGGGTTTAAAGTAACCATCTTGGCGGACTCCAACCGTGACGGCAAGGTAGACTTGACGGGCGACTCGGACCTGAAGGGGAAAGAGAATTGGACACCAGAGTTCGGCGCGCTGTTCCTAGCCAACATTGTCGATACAGACGGTCGGTGCTCGTCTCAGATTAAGGGCACTTGCGGAGACGATCTCAACGAGGACTTCTTCGGCAAGCCCAAGTTACCTAAGAAACCAATATTGGACCCGGAACTCGAGAAAAACATGCCACTGATAAATGTATTTAGACCGCAATGGGTCAAAGGTCTAAACGCTACTGACAAGGCCAAGTATGACGAGTGGGATAAGGCGATTGATAAATGGATTATTGCTTCAAGGGAAGCGTGGGTTCCTGATAAGCGGATAGCTGTATGCCACGATTCCTCTGACGACATGCTGCGCAATGAAACCTACCTTGCGCCTCTGCGAACCAGGCCAATCCCAGAACTTGGCGAGTCGGCCACAGGTTCCATTACCGTGGCGGACGAGACGGCGGCCTCAAGGGTCCGTGTTTTCCGCAAGATGAGTAATAAGTGGATATTCACCCCATCAAACTATACGTTCAAGGCGCAGGATCTCAAGGCTGGTCTGGAGCTTGGTATTGATGCTCGTGATGTTCGCCGTCCGGGAGAATGGGACGGCAGGGCCACAGTGGCGTTTGAGGTACAAGATGAGAAGAAGAAGGCCAGGGACTCTGTGGCGCTCCGCGTTGCGCCAGTCTTGACGCAGCATCACGGCCAGTCTGCCAAGCAACTACTCTCGGCATCCGGCGCCAAATCCAAAACAAGTGTTGGGCAAAATAGATTTATCGAGGACCTCCGAGAAAAATCTAGCAGCACGGGACTGAAAACACCTCTCCAGGTCCTGAATACCTTTGACTGCAAGAATAGTGATATCTGGGCCAGGACTTTTTTGAGCCGGGCTATATGAGCATCCCCGGACCTAACGGCCCTGTCAGCATACACATCATGATACGGTCTTCTCAGACCTGGCGCACCGCTGGGCGCAAGGTATTCCAAGAACTAAGGTCCAACACAGTAGGAGCTGTTCAGCATCCGTCTGACGGAGATACCATCGACTCGACGGGGAATCTGGAAACCGTGCCCCCCTATTCGCACAATGGCAAGTCGTATCCTGCTGGACGAGCCATAATGGGCTCCGCAGACGGCAGGAAACCAAACATGATGGCCTTCTTGGAGGCTCAAGAGACCCAAGCCCCCATCTCGCTTGATACGTCATGGCTAAGTGCTAAGCACGTAGACGAGTTTATGCAATTTCTTCCCGTGGAGAGCAGCAAGCGCGGCTGGGTCATGGTGGTGGATGATGCGCGTGCCGGCCTCAGGATACTCCAGGACGCTCAGCAGGGTGGCCACGGCGGCATAATAGCCGCTAGCCATGCCAAATCGCCCGGTGACCCGACCGAATGGCGTGTCAACAATACTATCAACGGCTTGCTGGGGGCCACCAACTTTACTGACTTTCAAGAGGCCTGCGCTCGCAACATTGACAAGAATATCGACATAATGAAGCAGGAGACAGGGATCACTGATGCCGAGATCATCCGCGTCCCTGCTCTTTACCAGGTATACGAAGATACGGTTTGGACGTACTCGGGGGACGCAAAAAAACAACGACGCCATGCCCAAGTTCAAGTCCACCACCAAAAAGTCAAGAGTCTTGCGGGCCAACAAGGAGAAAAGGCAGTCGACGACATCACGAATAGGGGCGGCACCCAAGTGTTGGATGTTCTTCAAGCTGGCACTCCTCCTCGAGGCTCCAATAATAATAAACCAGCAGATACAACAACAGCAAAAAGTTTGTCAGGCCGCAAGACCAAGACCAAGACCAAGACCAAGGGTACGGGTAAAAAGCTCGCCATCGCCTTGTACCCCGGCACAATCAACAGCGTGGTCCTAGCTAACAAGCAGATTATTGCTCCGAACCCGTGGGGACCGGTCATCAACGGCTCGGATGTGTTGGCCGCCGAGGTGAGTAAGGCCTACAAACGCGTCAACTATACAGTCAAGTACATGGATGACTGGTTCACGCACCATACAAACATTGGAGAAGTTCACTGCGGATCCAATGTCATTCGTGAGCTTGAGGCTGTTAAGTGGTGGTAAATTGGGCATCTGGCAGAGTGGCTTACTGCCTCACGCCGATGCGAACTGTGCACAGTGCTGGTTGCGTTTTGACTTGGCCCCTTTGGGTTTTATTTGAATAGAATATATCGGTAGACATGGCATTTGAATAGACTGTACCTCTGATGATGATGATGTCCGCTGAAGAGCACTACAACCCTTCTATATACTCCTTTAGCAGCCGGAACTTTGGCTCGTGTTTTAGTGGCCCCCGGCCTCTGTTCCGCTGCATCGTGCCACCTTTTTCCACCATCGTACGATTCTAGCCGTTACGACTCACCGGTCATGTCCGAAGGTGCTGCCGTAATCTTAATAAATATGAGAAATCCGCAATACATCATTTGATAGGATCCACGTGGACTGTCGGGCTTCTCAACAAAAAGTTGGAATCTGATTACAAAAAGAGTGGCATCTCATGGTCTAGCAGCTAGTAATGAACGACTTTTCTGCTCATCAATCAGACTAGCGCTGCTGTTGGCGATAACCTGCCAGGATGACAGCATTACGCAGCTTGCTTCTCAGTGGTATCATCTGGTGCCTTTACGCCGTCGGCTCCGGCTCAGCCGAACGGGGCCACGAACCGCCCTTCAATTCCACCGGCACAGCCTCGTTCTATCTTGACGGTCTTGGCATTGCAAACCCCAAGCCATGGTACGTGAGCATTGCTCTCAAGTATTCGCTGGGGCCCCATTCTTTTTTAGAAGAAAAGCAAATGGCAAGCAGTTTTATCAGCGTGCCCGACGAATTTATTAATAGCGCTGAGGCAAATGCCACCCGCATGTGTGCCTATCATATCTTTATCGACCCAAAGATGTCAATTTCACGAAGACGCAAAGAAAGGGGCGAAGGCTCGTGCAAGGGTTTGCTACGCGACGCATGTATGAAGTACATTCAAAACTTTAGAAGATCCTTGTCTTTCGCAGGCGACGAATGCCCGAAATTCGAGATTGGGAAAGGCTGTGAGCCGGGTGTTATATACAGAAGTAAGTTCAACATGGTCCCCCGTTCCGCATGGTAGTTACCACCCCCAAGGTCTTGCCTGCCTGCCTGCTGACGCGATGGCTTTGACAGGCACTCCGACAGATTATACGAGCTTCAGTGGGCTCAGACGTGGTCTCGACGGGGTAGCTGACATACCTGAAGATTACCATACGGACACTCTGTTCGGAACGGGGTTCCATGATGAAGGCAAGAAGGCTTACAAACGCCACCAGAGAGAGCCATACCCTATGCTGCTGGCGTTCAGCCACGAACAAAGCCGTGAAAATGCTGGCGGCGACGGAGAAACCAAGTATTCAAGTAATTTGTTGTGTGTCGCGCCGAGTAAGGCCGTCGCACAGCGGAGCTATAAACCAAAGGGTCTTTAACGATGGCGCTGCAAGTCAACATGGCATTGGGTCGTGCGGGCGATGGCCGAGCTGCTGGAGTAGAGCCTCATGGGAAGGAAGCAGGTGCTTTCCCAGCTAGACAGCACCTATCCCGAGGGGCATGAAAGGGACGGATGGAGTGCCTGGTCTAAATTGGGTTAGATAGAGTATGTCCAAAGTTCGCAATGCAATCCAGCTGTTGGAATCCCGTCATCCACGCCACGGTAGTAGTTGCTTGTGCATGCCTTGGTAAACTTGATACTACGCCCTGCCACATGCCCCAACCCGGCGTGATGGGCGGCGCAGGGCGCGGCGCAGCCTTGGGATTTTGGCGGATTTTGCCGCACCGTGGTTTTTGCTTTATGTAAGGATTTTGGCAAGGCTTGCCCATGTGTATACTCGGATGACAGTGAGGGGGCGTTGGCTTGTGTGCGCGGTCCCAGTGCAGCTCACAATAGGGGCTCGCACGCAACTCGTCACCCAGCGCACCAACCGGCATGAAACCTGGCGCAAAAGACGCGCAGCGACGCCGCGCACACGACGGAAGCAAAAGAACGCTGCGCCCGGCACTCCCGGGGCTCCCGGGGCTCCCGGCAACTCTGCAGCGGGCAGCGCACAAAATGCCGGCGGGATGGGTGGTTTTTCGCTCGAGTTGTGAGAAAAAGGAGAAGAACTGTAAGCTGAAAAGGGAGGAGACTGTTGGCAGGAAAAGTAGAGGACTGCGGGCCGTCTTCCTAAGACTAGGATGGAGACCTTGTAGTTATTACTCTACCAGAGAGTAATTACTGCAAGAGGCGTTAGTCCTAGTCTTAGGAAGACGGCCCACAGTCTCCTCCCTTTTCAGCTTACAGTTCTTCTCCTTTTTCTCACAACCTGAGCGAAAAACCACCCATCCCGCCGGCATTTTGTGCGCTGCCCGCCGCAGAGTTGCCGGGAGCCCCGGGAGCCCCGGGGGCAGCTTTATTTTAGCTGCATCGTTTGCTGCGCGTTTTTGCGCGTCTTTTGCGCCAGGTTTGGGCTTACTGCGTGCCCTGGTCGTCGAGCTGTCGTGGTTCGCGTGTACGACTGATTTTTTGCGGATTGCACGCCGGGTGTTTTGTCTTGCGGCTTGAATTTTATTTTACCGTATACGCTGGACTCGGGTGCATCTTTTGCGCTAGGTTTGGTCTTGGTTCGTGATGTTGGTGTGGTGCTGTGTGCTGCTTGCAAGCATCTGATCTGGCCAGACCAAGACCAAGCACGGTTTTTGGGAGTGTACACACTAAGCGTTTTATTCAAGTCGCTGACTCTTCTTGCAGTATTTACACTATAATCTCCTGTATCTTTTGCACTTGGTATTGCCTTATCTTATGCGCTGGTTACTGTGCTGTGTTGTTGTGTTACTCTTGTGCTACGTACCAGCCCCCCCACCCGGTATCGCTGGTCCCGACCAAGCCCTGCTTTTCTTGCACCTCGGGCGTTGCTGTTCTTGCGTGGGCAGCATCATCATCAGCAGCAGCAACGGCATCAGCAGCAACGGTATCATCATCATCATCATCACCCGACTCTTCCCTCTCCTGTGAGTGCTGACTTTTCCCACTCCCAAGTTCTGGCAGCAGCAGCGGCATCACCATCATCAGCAGCAGTGGCAATATCCTCATCGGCAGCAATGGAATCAGCAGCAGCAGCATCAGCGGTATTGTCATCATCATCAGCAGCTCATCAGCAGCAGCAGCAGCATCATTAGTAGCAGCAGCAGCAGCAGCGGCATTTCTTGCGTGGGCACCGATAGCTTCTTCAGCATCAACGGCATCATCAGCAGCGGCAGCAGCGACATTTCCTACGTGGGCAGCAACATTGTCATTAGCAGCAGCGGCATTATCGTCATCAGCAGTGGGAACATCTGACTTTTCCCCTCCCGACCAATACAATCGTGACCGGAATTCTGACCGGTGGCAATCAGCAGCAGCGGCATTATCAGCAGTATCAGCAGCGGCATCATCGTCATCAGCAGCAGCATGTCATCAGCAGAGGGAGCATCTAACTGTTTCCCCCTCCCGACCGATACAATCGTGACCGGAATCCGGACCGGTGACCATCAGCAGCAGTGACATTTCTTGCGTAGGCAGCGGCATCACCAGCAGCAGCATCATCATCCTCAGCAGCTAATGCTCCTGAATGTTAAGCTTTACCCTCTCCTATGTGCTAACAGCAGCAGAGGCATCATGATCAGCTGACTTTTCCATCTCCTAGCCGCTACTATCGTGACCGTCTTCCTGACTTTCTTCCTGATGCGGAATCCTGACCTCTAGCCACGATTATCGTTCTTGAACATCTTCATCGTCTGGTCAGATTGACTTGCCATGTCTGATCAATCCCGCCTGTACATTATCCGACATTTGAACCTTTTAACAAGCCTGTCAGATTAACCTGCGAGATCTGATGCTTCTTCCCGAGCCTGTATGTTCCGAAATTCAAGATTTTTCAACGAGCTCGCTAGATCGACTTGCGATATCGAATGCCTCTTACAGCCCATACGTCTTCCGACATTTAAACCTTTCAACGAGCTCCTTACAGTCTGTACGTTCCGAGATTTGAGCCTTTTCAACGAGCTCGTCAACTGCCTTGCAATATCTGATGCTTTGCGCAGTGCGTGTCTTCCGAGAATTAAACATTTAGACGAGCTCATAAACTGATTTTTAATATCTAATGCTTTGTGCAGTGTATGTCTTCTGGGATTTAAACATTTTTAATAAGCTTGTTAGAATAAGCTATAATATCCAATGTTTCTTGCAAAGCCTGTACATCTTCTGAGATTTAAGCCTTTTAATAAGCTCGTTAGGTAAACTTGCGATGTCGAATTCCTCTTGTAGCCTGTACTTCTTCCGAGATTAAAACCTTTCAACGAGCTTGCCGGCTAACTGAATTAGATAGCGGCTAACAAGCCGGTTATTAATAACTTACGATATGTGATGCTTCGAAAGCGCGTGTACATCTTCCGATATTTGAACCTTTTTAACAAGCTCCTTGCGATATGTGTTGCTTCTTGCACACCTGTATATCTTCCGATCATTAAACCTTTGAACAACCTCATTAATTTGACCTGCGAGATCCGATGTTTCCTTTAGACCCTGTACGTTCCAAGATTTAAGCCTTTTCAACAAGCTCGTCAGATTGACTTGCGATGTCTGATGCTTCTTGTAGTATCTATGCGTCTTTCGAGATTCGAGCCTTTTCAACGAGCTCGTCAGATAGACTTGCGATATACATGCTTGTATATCTCCCGAAATTCAAGCCTTTTCAATGAGCTCGTCAGATTGACGTGCGATGTCTGATGCTTTGATGACGCTTCTACGTCTTCTGAGATTTGAGCCTTTCCAGGAGCTCGTCAGATTGACCTGCGATATTCGATGCTTTCTGCAGAGCCTATACATTATCCGACACTATATCTTTCAAGAAACTTGTCAGATTGGCCTGTTGGAATCCCTTGTTAAGCATCGAGTAATTGCAATCAAGGTCACGTGGCCACTTTAGCGCGCCTCTTTTATATAGCACGCTTGGGGGCGTTCCTCTTATTCTTCTCTCTTAGATAAAATAGTAATAGATGCATTAAACTGTCTTGTTCATTGGTTTGCTTCACTCTCTGATACTAGTTACTCGAAGCCCTTGTACTTCCTATAATCTGCATTATCTGATGTCCCCCCCAGCGCCTGTACGTCTTCCTACATTTGAACCTTTTAACGAGCTTGTTAACTGACCTGCAATGTCTGATGCTTCTTGCAGCCTGTACGTCGTCCGACATTCGAACGTTTCAACGAGCTTGTCAGATTGACCTGTGATGTTAGATACCTGTACGTCTTCTGAGATTTAAGCCTTTTTAACGACCTCATTAGATTAACCTACGATTTCTGATGCTTCGATAGCGCCTGTACACCTTCCCAGAATTGAACCTTGGCTTACCATGTCTGATGCTTCGATTGCGCCTGTACGTATTCCGAGAATTGAACCTTTGAACGACCTCTTCAGATTGACCTGCGATGTCCGATGCTTCGACGGCGCCTGAGCCTTTCAACGAGCTCGTCAACTGACTTGTAATGTCTGATGCTTCTGTCTCATGCTTCTTGCAGCCCGTACTTTTTCCGAGAATAAAATGTTTCGACGAGCTCCTTGCGATCTATACGTCTTCCGAGATCTGAGATTTTCAACAACCTCGTCAGCTGACTTGCGATAATAGATGCTGTGGACTGCAAAGAGTGTGCAACGATCTGGATCGTCGACTTCAAAATACAATATATTCAATAAACTTGTCTGTCTATCTACGACGGGGGAAACAAGTCACGGTGGGAGGCTCGATATCGCCGAATAAATATCGTGGCCAAAAGGTGACCACGTGACCTGCTCTGTGCTTCTTGTTGTACTTCGTGGGATTCCAACAGATGCCTCTTGCAGTGCCTGTACGTTCCGAGATTTGAACCTTTTAAGCGAGCTCATCAGGTTGACTTGCGATATCGATGCCTCTTGCAGCCCGTACGTCTTCCGAGATTCAAGCTTTCTCAATGAGCTGGTCAGCAGCAACCCGGCCACCCCTAGCACCCCAAGCAGCAGGCAACGAGGAATATGCCTTGATCGCTGACGAAGATCGCGATCACATTGACGAAGTCCTAAGTAAAACGCCTATAGACGTCCTTTCGCGGCGGCTTTTCCTTTCTTTTTCTTTTGTTTGAATCCCCCTCTTCATTACTAACTCATATCATAGTTCGATCTAATGGACATGAAGAAAAAGAGCTATCTCAACTCCTACTAATTCAAACACTCCCTCGCAGCCCTGGGCTTCGACCTCTCCAAACTCGACTACTTCCGCCTCCTGGAAACCTAGGGCTCCATCCCTCCCGAATGGCACGACCCACAATCCTGCCCCGTCAACAGATTCTACGTCTACTTAGCGCAGCCTGGGCGAGGAGAGTGGGTGGCGTACCCTTTTTCACCTCGAACGTCTTCCTAGCTCCTGGTCAAGTAGATGGATAGCGTTGGCAGAGGAGATCAGGTCAGGTCCCCCAAGAGAGCAGAGTCAGCTTTTTTGCCTGTACGGTGTACGGAGCAATGGCTTGCAAGACTAGATAGCCAGTCACAGCAGGGAAAAAATAGCTGGGCTGGGGCCCGCCTCCAGGCTTAGGCCTTGCTGCCTTACACCAAAATCTACATGCCTGATTGGTCCGAGGCGAGTTGCTGACTAAATACAGCCAATGGGGAAGTAGCAATTGCTGGTACCTAGCGATAAGTCTACTGCTGCCTAAAAACGCCTTGTTAGTACCTGACTCACTTATAGACAGCCCAAGATAGCAGCTCACCTGGCCACAGGCCCTCTGGCGCGACCGAAGACCGTCAAGGCGCGTGTAACTTTGGCCAAGCGCGTCGCATAGCCCCATGCAGCTCACTGCGTTTCGGTGCTGTACTCAAGGTCCAATACTGTGGGTTGCACAGGGTTGTGCAATGATCTAGATCATCGGCTTCAAATGCAATATATTCAATAATAGTCGGGTCTATCTAAGAAGAAGAAAATAAGTCAAGGTGGAAGTCACGATATCGTCGTATAAATATCGTGGCTTGAAGGTGGCCACGTGACGGGCTCGTAAGCTTCCTATTGTGCTTGGCGGCATTACAACAAATACGTTGGCGAGACGGAAAACAAAGAAAGCATATTCACCACACTATTTCGAGCCACAGCCTCTGAGCTTTACAGGCCAGCTTTGGTAATTGGATCCGAGTTAAGACTCTATTCCACGGGTCGTCATCGAAGCACAACGCTTGCTTCCTCGCGACATGAATCCTCACAACACGCCGCGCCCTTTCGCGACTCGCTCAATAGTGTTATTCGGGAATTAAACATTTTTGACTAGCTCGTCAGATTGACTTGCGATATTGAATGCCTCTTCCAGTGCAACATCCTCATCAGCAGCAAAGGGCATCAGCAGCATCAGCAGCGGCATCAACATCATCGGCGGCGGCATCATCATCTTTGTCGGTGACTTTTCCCCCTCCCAACCGCTACTGATGTGACGAGAATCCTAACCGGAATCCTGACCTGTGGCTATCATTATCAGCAGCAGCGGCGGCATCATCATCATCAGCTAACTTTTCCCCTCTGCCGACCGCTCCTAATATAACCATCTTCCCGACCGAATTAGATCGCGGCCGACATTCCCAACATCAAAAAATTGCCTTCGTCAGATTGCCTTACGATACCTGATGCATTTTGTGTCCTGCCCGCCGAGGAGCTGTCTTTTACGGCTTGGGACCGTGTGCATTGTGTGCGCCGGGCTCTTCTGCGTCGATTGCGCCAGTCAGAATTCATTCAGCTTGACCTACCATGCTGCTGCTTCGATAGCGCCTGTACGTCTTTCGGGAACCAAACCTTTCAACAAGATCGTCAGATTGGCTTACAATATCTAGTGCTTGTACGTCTCCCAAAAATTAAACCATTGAGCAAGCTCGATAGAGTAACCTGCAATATCAGATGCCTGTACATCTTCCGGGATTTGAGCCTTTTCAACAAGCTCGTCAGATTGACCTGCGATATCCGATGCTTTGAAAGTGCCCATACATTTCACGAGAATCGATTTCCTCGCTGAGCATACATGTAACGTCTTCCAGGCTCGCAGTCGCTCGTACCAGTGGATGGAACTCATCATGGGTCATGGGGCCAAGAGGATGAAAGAGCAGCTTGCCGAGCTAAAGCCGCAGTCGTAGTGGAAGTACGGAAAGAATTGACATTAAAAGGCCCATTGATGCGATATGTGAAGAGATCATCTGCCTTCACTGAGGGGATGGTCGTGCTAGCTCCTGCTCGTGTAAGATGTAGAACATTGTGACTTCTAGTTTTAGATAATAGCGGGCTACTACAGGGTAGTGGCGATTGAGACATCGTTGGCAGGGGGGTTAGTGCCTTAGACTACTCCGTACAGTACGGAGCGCCTGGTCGTTAGTCGCCGGTCGGTCGCCGGTTGGCAGGTCCGTTTATTGGCAGAGAAAAACAAAAAACAAAACTCGGAAAAGAGAAAACAAAGCTAGTAGCCCCTAAACCCGCGAAATCTTAATATTTACTCTACTGACAGTAAGGGGGGCTGCGTGTGTGAGGTCTCGGCCCAGCCAACTATCGGGGGCTCGCACGTAACTCGTCACCCTGGGCACTAACCGGCACGAAACCTGGCGCAACCGATGCAGAAAAGCCCGGCGCACACTATGCAGCAAAAATCAAGACGCTGACGATGCTCCCGGCGCTCCCGGCAACTCTACGGCGGGCAGCGCACAAAATGCCAGCGGGATGGGTGGTTTTCGCTCGGGTTGTAAGCGGAAAACGGAGGAGACTGTAAGCCGTTTTTACTATTCTATTTCGTATCTGTTGGAATCCTGCCATTAAGCACAATAGGAAGCACGGAGCAGGTCGCGTGGTCACCTTTCGGCCACGATATTTATATGGCGATGTCGAGCCTTCCGCCTTGGCTTGTTTTCCTCTTCTTAGATAGACAGATTTGAATACATTGTTTTTGCACCTTGAAGCAGTTGATCTAGATCATCGTTGCACAAACCTCTGTGCAACCTACAACTAGCCAGAAAAAGATTCCGCGCATATTGGATTTTGGTAGTATGCTTTATCCATGCTCGGCTGTGGGTCCCTCATTTCCACGCGCTTGCACCCCAATTGCATTCTCCATAGAATCGAGAAAAAATTGGGACCTCCTTCGAACGAAAAGTACGGACAGCTATGACATCATTACGTTTGGCAATAAATCGAAGGCGACATTTTGGACAAGATTATGCAACAGGTCTATGAAGGTCTACTGAAGATGTCGTTGAATGATTTGCAGCGCCACTGCAGCAAGCGGCATGGGTGCGCCGATAGAAATAGACTTGATAAGAGCAGACTCCTATAAGATATGTCAGTGGAGAATACATTCCGAGCGAGAATCTCGCAGTACATGACATCCAAAATAGAACTACCTCCCTCGCTGTATTTTAGCTCAGAATAAGTGCAAAACTTACCAATCGCTTCTTGATCCCTGGCGCTTCTGGGACGTCACGGAGTGACCAGGTTGGGGCCTTCATTTTGGGGACTTGTTTGTCGAACTGAGTACTTGCGCCGGCGGCCGTTCTGAAAATTTTATACATTTGGCTTGTGTCAAGTCCGACTGCGTGTGTGAATCCCATTGTCTCGGCGGCAATTGCAAGATGGGTGCCGGCAAATACGTCGATGATATCCTGAATTGTGATTGATTCAGTGCGCTCGAACAACTTGCATCCGGCCTTCGTCATTTGAAAGATTGCATCATCAGGGGCGGATGATAGGTATAGTCGCCATAGTGTAGAATCGTCTTCAGGTCCCCATCCTGCAGAAATACCAGCATCGAAAATTTGCTCCGCCGTGGCGCTGAGGAAGACGGGATGTGAAACAATGCGTGCGTGGTTCACAATGATGGACTGGATACAATGTTAGCAGTTGGTTCAACTCTCCATTTCGGTATAGACTTACCGTGTCTTTCAAACTGTTGGGCAGCGCAGAGTATACCCTCTTGTCACCTTCCAGCATGTGGATGATGCGATTTCCATTGATCCAGCTATATCCGTCACTAGCCTGGACTGCATCGAAGGTCTCCTGAGTGTTTAACCCCGCCTTAGCTGCGAATGCCATAACCTCATTGGTGAGTGCGATCTGGACTTCTGCAGGGATTTGATGACACATCTTAGCCTTGGATCCAGATCCAATTCCACCTGCTATCGTGTAAAGCTTATCGGCTAAACACGAGAGCACGGGCTGCGCCCTTTTCAGCCCTTCCTCAGGACCTGACCCAAATATCGTCAGGGTACCAGACGCAGCTCCGGTAGTCCCACCGGATACGGGGCAATCAAGCAGTGTGACATCTGGTCGCTGGAACTCGTTTGCGATTCGATCCTGGATCTCTGCGCAGAACCCAGGGGGAACAGTAGATGTGATGATAAGAATAGCCCCCTGACGGAAGCCATAGATGGCTCCTGAATCCTGGTCGAAAAGAGCTGAGTTGACATGGGCTGGACCAACAACCATCATAGCGACAATGTCTGCGCTCTTGGCTACATCTGCAGGGGTTGCCTCGGCTTTGCCGCCCACATCGACCAGATTCTGAACTGAAGGGGGGTAAATATCGTAGCAATGCACCGTGAACCCCCCCCTGACAAGCACCTTAGCCATACCTCCACCCATCGCACCCAGGCCAACAAATCCAATTACTTTGTCAGCCATTTCCTGTGCTAGTGGACTCAGACGTAAGTGTTTGTTCATATAAACAAGTGAATGCTGAGAAGGGTAGCTCTGTTGTCAAGTAGCCGATAACGAGACTGTGATATTCACGAAGTAATGCGCACCAAATCTTGTCATGCATGCCCATGCCTGTTTTATACTGGGTATATGTCTCAAGATTCTTCTCGGTCGCGGAGTTCGATCAGCCTATCCGCCTTTTTTGCCCGTTTGGTGGTTCCAAGCCTTAGCATCTAGATGCTTCCGAATTGGAGAAAGGCGGGGAAGGCAGTCGGTGCTTCCTAACGAGGAAAATGCGCATTAGCTTCACGCACTGACACATTTTGGAGGATGCTTCCACTTTTAGTACCGGACTAACTATGACGTGGTACGGTCATGGGGGCAGCCTTCCCCGCTCAACATGGGGTAGGCTCTAGGGCTCGGATGTTCCGATTGAAGAAATGCCAGGAGGACCTTCGGATTTTCTGAAATGAGAAGGTATGCACGGTAATACCGGATTCGGTCGGAAGTTTTGATATTGGCATTTCGATTTTGCCTGGGATAGATTCTACCAATAGCGTTCAATCCTTAAGAGACAATGGGTGGTCGTGACGTTTAAGGATCATCTGCGTATCTGCAATGCGCAGAAGTTAAATCAACCCTTTGGTTTCACAGTTATTCAACGCAGTTGAAAGATGACCTAGTTCATTTAACTTGTTAGTTCGAAGAATGTCCTTTTCTGCCACAATGAACGTCGCCACCCGCCGCGTCTGCGCCGCTATGCCCTTGCCAACTGGACAGCGCACTGCTCAGCGCCTTGTCAATCTGTCACTTCAGCAGCAGAGATACCAATCTACTGGAATCAGGCGATTCAAGCTTAATACCGGTGCGGAAATTCCTGCTATTGGCTTTGGCACCTTTCACGGCGAGGGCGACGTAGCTGGAGCTGTCGCCCAGAACATCAAAGCCGGTCTGCGCCTGGTTGATACTGCTAGAGTGTACCACGTAGAGAAAGAAGTCGGCGAGGGTCTCAAGCAGAGCGGCTTTCCTCGCGAGGAGATCTTCCTGGGTACAAAGCTGTGGTGCAACGACGCCCATCCCGATGATGCCGAAGCCGCACTTGATGAATCACTTGCGTTGATGGACACCCCGTACGTCGACTTGCTCATGCTACACTACCCCGTGTCTTTTAGAAGGGGCAGAGAACATTTCCCAAGAGATGCAAGCGGGCAAGATGATCCGCGGAGAGACGCACTTTGTTGATACGTGGAAAGCCATGGAGAAGATTCTCAAGACTGGCAAAACCAAGGCACTTGGCATCTCTAACTTCAGCAAGGCTGAGCTGGAGCTTTTGATGAAGGAAACCAATGTGGTAAGCCATCTTGTGCTTCCATGATTATTCCACAAGATATGTATCTTGGCTGATAATTCCAACACTTACAGGTTCCTGCGGTTCATCAAATGGAAGTTCACCCATACCTACAACAGAAAGACTTCAACGCGTGGCTCCGATCGAAGGGTATCCATGTCATTCAATTCAGCCCCCTAGGCAACATGAATAGATTTTACCGTGAGACTGGCTGGAGTAAGGACATCTCGCATATGATGAGGGTTATCGACCACCCAGTCTTGAAGGACATTGGCAAGAAGTATGGAAAGTCTGCTGTACAGGTGGCCCTGGCTTGGGTAGTCAACAACGGCCGCTCTGTCATTCCTATGACCACTATCGATTGGATGATGAGGGAGAATGCCGAAGCTGACTTCGGGCTTTCGTCTGAGGATATGAAGGCGATTGGAGAGTTGGATCTCAAGGCTAGGTTCAATGATCCCAGCTTAGACTACCAGTGGCAGCTCTACTCTGACCTTGACGGCATTGAGGGCAGACAGGATGGCAAGACTCATTAGAACGCCGCAAAGTATATTCAATGGAAACAATCCCAATCGATTTAAGCCTAGGGATATAGATCGTCTTTCATTCCTTCCCGAGGCTCATATTTCATCTGAATTGATTGATAGTATCTTTCTGTGACGGGCTGAGCCTGGTAGTGGGCTCGGCTTGTACTTCTCGCCTCTATTCCCTTGTCACAAGTGAGCAGCTATGGAAGTCGATCTCTAAGGCAGTGGAAAAAATGTCCTTGATTTCTATCTAATTGACGGGAATTCGGCTGCTATTTATCTCTACGATATTCCTCTTCTCGTGCATTTATTCCATTCTATTAATTCTAACAATATCGTTAATATCGTCCGTTTCTAGTGATATTAAATTCCTCGTGCGGGGCGCATTCCTCGGCATTGTTTAATTTTAACGATATTAAATGCTTCTGGTTATACGATTCTGTTGAATTTGAACGCTTCTGACGATATTAAATAATTCCGGTTGCATTATGTGTTTTCGGTGATATTAAGTGCATTATGCATTAGTTATAAGGAATGCTTCCTGTGACACACCCCTCTAGCTTAGATATTCTGTAATATCCTAAGCTAAATCTTCTAATTAATCCTGCTCTTTAATAAGGTTCGTGATATTTATAAGGCTTAGTTATTTAATAAATAATTTAAATCTTTAACCCAGGAGGGCTTTAGTTAATTTATTAGCTAGGTTATTAGCTAAATATATATATTTAATATTAAAGGTCCCTTCCTAATAGGCCTAATAGATCTAGCTACTATAGATATTAATATACCTTAGTGCTATTTTTATCCTAGGAAGGAGGCTATTAATAATCTATATTATTTAAAGGTTATTACATTAAATAACTAGATTTTAGTCTAGTTAAAGGTTTAATTACTTAAATAGTTAGGTTATAGTAATAACCTTTTTTATAGTATATATAAATATAAGTAATTCTACTTTTATTAATAATATTATAATAGTTACTTACTTTATTATATTCTAGCTAATTAGGCTATTAAATAATTAGATTACTAAGCCTTATAATAAGTAATAAGTTATTTAATTATTAGCAAACGCGGTATTTAATATAATTTAAAGGTTTAGCTTACTAGATTCCTAACTTCTATTAAATTTAATTACTAAATATTGCGTTATATATAAATATTTAATAACTTAATTAGCTATTTTTTAATATATTTTTAATAAGTTATATAAAAAGCTTACTAGCTTATTTATTATAAATATAATATTAAGTTTACTAATAACTATAATATAATTAATTAACCCTATAGTTTACTAGTATTAATAAATTTAGTTATTTATAGCTTAACTTAAATTTAGCTATAGCTAGTTTCTAAGCATTAAATTTCCTTTAAAGGTTTAATTTCTAAGGATATTAAATATTATAGTTATTTTTTTAATATAAAAATCCTAATATAGCTATATTCTTTAAGTTTTTTAGTCTTTTATAATTTAAATTCCTAGAAATTATTATAATATTTTAAGGTCTTATATATTATATATATTCTTTAGGTTTTATATTAATTAATTAATAAGGTTAAAATTTAATAACTTATATATAATAATAATATTATTTATATAAATAAATACTATAATTTTATTATTATTAAAAACATAAGAGTTTTCTAGGTAAGTTTATAGTCTTAGTTTTTTAAAGGTTTAACTTAAGTTTTATTACTATAATATAAGAGACTTTTATAATTTATATAATACTTATAAAAGCTTTAATATTTAGTTAAATTATTATATTTTATTTAAGTATAATATATAAACCTTTTTATTTAATAAGTTATTTATAAAGATATTAATTATATTTAATTACTTAGTTTTTAAGTTAAATTTAGTTATTATTATTATTATTATATAAAAGATTTTCTTAGCTAAGGTTACTATATATATATTTTTTTTAATAGTTTTTAAAAATCTTTTTTAATATATAATTAAGCTTTAAATTTTATTAAATATTTATACTTATTAAATTTATATTTAAATACTTAAGTTAATAATAAAGCTTTTTAATTAATATTATTATATTAAATAAATTAAAAAGTCTTTTATCAATAAAGGTTATTAAATTCCTTATAAGTAGCTTCCTTAAATTAATATTTATATAAGTAATTTACTAATTCCTTTTAATTCCTAGGTAAAAGGGGTAGTATATATTAATAGGGTTATTCTATATAGCTTAGTGTAAATACACTAAGAAATACTTACTTTTATAAGGCTTTTTACGTAAGTTAGTAGTACCTTTTAAAGCGCTAAAAAGGCTTATTTTTAGTATTCTCCTTTAGCTCTAAGCTGCCTTATATAGTGGTTTTAGGCATTAATAATTCGTAATATTTATAACTATTATTAGATTCTAGACTTCCTAGATAAATTAAATCTAGGCTTATTATTTAACTAAATAACTAACTAAATAACTAATTAGTATTATATATATTAATATAAATAGTAAACTTAATATTATTAAATTTATTATCTTTATCTTTTAATTCCTTAATATTTAGTAGTATTTATACCTATAGTGTTTAATTAATTTAATAATTAATAAGTTAATAGTAAATATTTTTATTAAAAGTTATATCCTTAATTTATTTAACCTTAGATTTTAAAGGAATTTATATATAGAAGATATTTATAGAGTTATATTTAACTAAATATTTTGTTTTAGTATATAGGCTAGTTTTAAGAGATTATTTTTAAATACCTTATAATGCCTCTAAGGTTATTATATAGGCCTAGTATCTATAGGCTTATAGATACTTAATATTTAGTCTAGAATCTAAATATTCTATATCTTAGTTATTTTCTATAAGCTAAGTCTATAGATTCCTAAGAGGCGTTTTCTAGCTTCTTCCTTACTAGGGAGACCTATTATAAAGATATATAGCTATAGACTAAGTCTCTAGCTATAGGTCTTCTAGTAAATTAGCTACTATTTATATTATATAGGCTTTAGTCCTTATAATTCCTCCTATATATTTAGTGGCTTTATTTTAAGTAAGCGTATAAGGTATAGATAGCTTATCTTTAATGCCTTATTAACTAAGCTATAATATAAATAATATCTAAAGACCTTAGTTATTATTGTAATAAATCTTATAAATATCTAGCTAGTACTACTATTATATATAGGCTTAAAGATTCTATAAAGACTCTATAAGAGTATCTTATATAGAATCTATATATAGATGAATATAAACTATACCTATAAATTAGTTAATAATTAAAAGGGTAGCCTTCTTGTTATTATATAAGGTATTTAATTAAAATGGGTTAATTAATATCCTATAATATAGTCTTAGACTAGGTCCTAGAGGTAGTCTTCTAGATATCTGTCTTTTAGCCTTAGCTACGGAACAATCCTCGCAGTTAATTTGCAAAGGTCCCTTGATCTAGCTTCTAGTGGTCTCTTCCACTAGATGTTCGAGGGCATTTGTGCCAAGATAACCTAGTCGTTAGTGCTAGATTTCTGACTCCGATATCTGATCTGATTTCTGTTTTCTTAAAGATTAGAAGCATCTGGCTTGGATGCCTTTAATTTGGTCGGGTTAAATATCGTTAATTTAGTTAGGTTAAATATCGTCAATTTGGTCAGGTTGCTGTTTAATAGGTTAACTAGTCTAACTAATAGAATTAAATTCGATTACTAGTTAACTATAGATTTGGGTTATACGGAAGATAACTTCCTTGTGTTGCGTAGAATAGATAGCTAGACCTAACATAGGCTATACTAGTCACTCACGTGACGGATTCGACTTATAAGAGGTCGAATCTTGCCCGTTAGTAAATAGGGAAGACAACAACCTTATAACTATCTAAGATTTAACTTATTATTGCCTTCTTTTGCTTCCCTTTACTTAAATACTAATAATACTAATACTATAGCTAATATAAACAACTAACGTGTTATGTCTAGTAACCCACTAGCTATATTTAGCATATAACATGCTAGAACTAGCATATAATAAGTAGTAATAATTACTCTTAATATACTGCCTTTAAAAAACCTTATTGCGATTTTAATATATTAATGTTTAAGACTAACTAGCTTAGAGATTAATACTAATTAAGTGTTTTAACTAAAACACTTACCTTATTAGAACTTACTATAATCTAGGAGCTTTAAAGCTTTTTATAGTTAAATCTAGATTTTACCTATAGGAGATAAAGATTATAAGATACTATTATAATTAATAACCTTACTAAGCTATCTTACTAAAAATATAATAATTCTAGTATTTTTTAGTAAAGTAAAACTACTTATAAGAAATTATACTTATATTACTAAAGCATTATTAACCTAACTAAACTAATAATTACTTAGAAAAGTACTAAATTTATTATCTATAAAGCAAGAGAAGTAGGATTACTCTTTAAGAGTAAGTACTTAATTTACGCCTTAAGTAATAAAGAGAAAATAGCTTTATAATAAATAAATTTATATAGTACTTAGTAAGAACTTATTTCTTAACTAAAAAGCAGAAACTAATAGGAACCTAAGGACTACTAAGGACTAGGGAAGGGAAAAGACTTTATTATTCTAAGAGAAAAACTTTACTACTTAAACCCTACTTTAGGATTATTTATTAATATAATATTCCTATTTACTTATAAATTATAAGGGTTAATTTTATTTACCTAGCTAAGAAACCCTTTACTAGAAACTTAGGAAATAGACTTAAACTCTAATAAGTTAACTAGATCTTAAGAAACTATAAGGCTATTAATAGGACTACCTTAATTAAACCCTAATTAAGATAAATAATAATAGAATTTAGCTTTAGATTTAAAAGCTATAATTTTTAAGGCTTTAAATAAGAAAGGCTAACTATTGCCTTAGAAAGAATAAAACTAGTAGCTTAATTTACTAATTTAATACTATAACCTATATAGTTATACTTAGTTTTTATCTAAAGAAAACTTTTACCTAAGCTAGTACTTACACTAATTAGGATAAATATAGCCTTATTTACTATAATACTAAATACTAGAATAATAGAGACTAAAACTAATACTAAAAGGTAACTTATAAAACTATTTAGTGTAGTTTTAGCACTTTAATAATAGGAACTTATATAGTTAATACTACGCTACTCTAAAGGCATTAATACTAAGCTAATTATATTTATAATAAGAAAACTTTTAAGGACTATAAGGACCTTAACCTATGTATTCTTAATTTCCTCTTATACTAAGATAAAATTAACTAAATAATAGCTATAGCCTTAATTTAAAGCAAAGCTAATTACCCCTAAACCTAAATTATTATTAGTATTTATTATCTAAAAAACCTTTTTTATACTAAGAGAGGCTATTATTAACTTTAATAAATTCTATATAAAAAATAGTAAATATAAGATATTTTTATCTTAAAATAAAATAAAATAATAATAACTAAGCTTTTATTATATATAAAGGAAAATAAGTAGTTTTTTATAATATTAAATTATAAATCTAAGTAATTTAAAACTACTTAAATTAAGCTAGTCTTAATAAATAAGTGTTTATTAAACTTTATATATAAAACTTATTTAAGGGAAAAGCCTTTATTTAGTATTATTAATACCTTAATAAAGTAAAAAAGAAATATATTTTTAACTTTATACTTATTATATTTAATACTATAAGAAAAGAGTTTAATATATTAATAAAGAAAGCTATTAATTAGTTAAATAAAGCTAAATTTACTAAGAAAAACATAGTAAGTAATACTTCTTTATAAGATTTTATATTTAAGGTATTTTAATATACTAAAGTAAATAAAGAATAAACTAATAAGTAGCTATTAGTTTAACTTTAATAAAAGCTTAATCTAGAATTATATATTTAATATCTAAAACTAATTATAAAAGATAATAGATTAAAATATATTACTATAATTAAAAATAAAAAGTAAAACCTATAAAAAATAATTAAATTTAAAAGAGACCCTAATAAGGCAGGAAAAAGCGCTAGACCTACTAAAGCTTACTATATTATAAATAACTCTAATAATAACTAAGAAGGGGATAGTTAAATTAATATATATTAAAATAAGCTATACTTTAATTAAAACTAGGATTAACCTTATTAAAACTATAAGAACTAATATAATAATAATTATAATTAAGAACCTAGTTTAGGGTACTAAAATTACTATTAAAGTTAGGACTTTCGCGGAAAAAACCTAAGGTTCTATAGATAGCTATAGCTACCCTAGAATTAGTAATAGCTACTACTAAGTTAGCTAGAATAAACTAATTAATAAGAGAATTCGCTAAGGCTATTAATAAAAGAGATTAATAAAAACTATAACTCTTAACTAAAATAAAGTAAATACTATAAGAATTAGCCCTAGTATTAATAAAATTAATAAAACTAAAACTAACTATAAGCTTAAAGATTCTATAGATAGCATTAGCTATAAAGCTAGGACCCTTTATATATATATATTATAATATATAAAGATAATTTTAACTATAAGATATATAAAGCCTACTTAAAGGCTAAAGGATACTCTTTTATTAAAGAGGGAGAGGAATATAGTAGTTAAGATAATAATAATAAATTTAGGGATAAAACTAACTTTATTAAAGCTTATTTTATAGAACTATAGAAGGAAGAGGTTAAGTATATACACTTTAGTAATAAAAACATTATTATTTAACTAAAAACCTATAGTATATTAAGATTAGTTATAGAATAAGTAATAAAAGCTATACCTTAACTATAAGAAGTTAAAATTAACTATTAAACTATAAATTCCTACTTATAAGTATTACTTAGGTTTTATAATAAAGGGGATACTTATATTATTTACCTTAATATAAAAACTTCTTTTATTTTAGCTAATAAAAACTAGCTTTTTTAGTATAAAATTAACGTTAAATAAGGGAAATAAAAGCTTAAACTAGTAAAAGAGGTATAATTAGTATTTATTATTATAAAAATAATAACTTTTAACTTCTATATACTTAGAATTATATAAGAAACAAAAATCACTAGTTACTTTATAGTAATAGTAAATATAATATAGGATTTAAGCCTAAAACTATTATTAGAAACTAACTTCTTATATAAATATAAAGTAAAAATTAACTTTATTTATTTATAAGTTATTTTCTGCTTTATTTATAGTATATTTATTAAAGCTAAGATATTTAAATAACCTAAGTATATTTTATATAAGAAGGTTATAGCAATATATATAATAAAGGTTTTACTTAATTAAAGTATAATAATGCTTATAACTTAAAAGGAATTAAACTATAAGGCTACTACTAATATACTTTACGCTTATAGCGTTATTAATAGTATAGTAAATGTAATTATAAAAGAAAATAGTAATAAAACCCTTATTACCTATAATAAAATAAGCAAAGCTCTTAAAATCACAAAAGGTTAAAAAATAACTCTCCTTAAAGATATATAGCTATTTAAAACTAGTTAAAAAATTAAGGATATTAGCGCTTATATTATATATTTTATAAAAGATATTTTTGCTAAAGAGGCAAAGTAAGCAAAAGAAAACATTAATAATAAAGAGAATAAACTAAACCCTTAAGATATTAATTATAGGCTTTTATTATATAAAATATCCTACCCTAAAGATATTAAACACACCCTTAACTAATATAGCGTTTATATTATAGTAATTAATAATAATATTATAGCTTAATTTAAGGCTTTAAGTAATAAATTTAATATTTATTATAATAAAGGTATTATCTTTATACTAAAAAACTAAGGAATAAGGATTAACTTTATAGAAGAATAGTAAAACTAATGTAAAATAATCTAACCTTACCCTTTTAGCATTAAAGATTATTAAAAACTAAATAAAGTCTATAATAAGCTATATATAAATAGAAAAATATTATATTTAAATAACCTAGCGCTAATTACTTACTTAGTATTTATTATATAAAAAGGCAAAAGTAACTTAATAAAAGGAAAAGTTATTATTAATATAAAACTTATAAATAGCTTAATAATACTTAATATTTACTCTTTACTAAACTAATTTAATATTATAGGAAACACTTATAGTAAAAAGTACTATTTTATATTTAATAATTTAGTTTCTTCTATTAGTTGCCTGTTTTCTAGGCACACTAAAATAGAATAGTTATAATATTAAAAAGAGGCCTTAAAGCGTTAAATATAGCCCTTATAGGGTTTAAGAACACACTAGCCTATGCTTAATAATATATAGACTAGCTATTTAGAGACTATAAGGACTTTATATATATTTATATTAATAATATAATTATCTTTTTTAATAGTTTAAAGGACTATCTTAAGTATTTTATAGTAATTCTTTATATTATTAAAGAAAATAAACTAATAATTAGAGCTAAAAAGTTATTTATTAGTTATTTTACTATTTAATTATTAGGTTTTATTATAAATAATAAAGGAATTATTAATATATTAAACTAAATTAAGGCTTTTAGTAAAATAAAATTCCTAAATAATTTATTATTACTTAAAACCTTTATTAAAATAACTAGATTCTTATAGAAAGAAATCCCTTAATTTAATTTATAAATTTAACCTTTTTAAGAGTAAAAAACATAGCTTTTATAATAAGCTTAAAAAAAAAAGAGCACTTTTATAAGACTTTTTAAACCTATAAGGAAGCAAAAGATATAATAAATAATATTTATACTTAATAAAAAAGAGATTTAAGCCTTTTAATAAATAAAAATATTACTTAGTAAAAAGCTTATTTTATATTACTATAATTTAAAAAGACTACTTTTCCTTAAAATTAATGCTTATAAAGAAAGGTTTAGCTTATATATATTTTAATTATATAAGGAATAAGATAAAACTAATATACTAAGAAAAGATATTAAACCTAAGTAATTAAAGCTAATCTTATTCCTTTTAAGGTTAACCTTAGCTATTAAAGAATAGTATAAATCTATAGAAGCAAAGGTAGCTATAATAGCATAGGGTATTAAAAAACTTAGAAAAATAGTTTAATTAAACTAGCTAACTATTAATATTATTATAGATTACTTACTAGCTAAAGGTATTATTAAATATACCTCTTTAAACACTATAAACCTTAATAAGGCTAACCTTAAACTTACTAAAGTCTTTAACTACTTATCTTAATTTAACCTTAAAATCTTTTATATCCTAGAAACGCTTAATATAATACTTAATATATTATTATAACTCCTTATTAATCTTAGCTATAAATAAGCTATAAAAGGAAGTTAATTTAATAAGCTTAATATAAGCGTGTACTTTTCTAATAAAATAGTAAGTATAGTAATAATTAATAAGGGATTTAAGAAGGGGATTATTAAAGGCTATAAATATAACGCTAAACTTAGCTAAATTATAGCTATAATTAAGGTATTCTAGGAAAAATAATATATATAAGGAAATATAAAAAAACTAAAAATACTATTATATAAATAAGATTTACGCAAGAATAGCTTACTTTATTATATTATAATTAATAAAATATATAAATTATATATCCTAAGCTTAATAGTTAAAACTATCTTAAAGGTAATCTATAATAACTAATATTACTTTAGAATTACCTATATAGTAATAAAATTATAGTTAGTTAGTATTCTATAAATAAGTAGTTAAATTTAAGAATTTATAGCTTATTATATAGTATATAAAGAAAATGTAATTAATAGGCAAAAGCTACTAGGGGAGCTTTAATTTATATAAGTAAATCCTACTTTATTCTATATAGTATTACTTAACTTTATTATAGATTTACCTAAAATTAAGGCTAAAGGCATAATATAGGTAATATTAGGATATTTAGCACTTAACACACTATGCCTTATAAATTATATATTCTTAAAACACACTATACTTCTAGTAAGCTATATAATATATTTAGCGGAATTATAAGTAGCCTTACTACTTAAAGGGTTATACTTATTTAACTAGGGTATACTATAGTAAATTATTAGTAATAAAGATTTAAAGTTTATATTTAATATCTAGAAAGCTATATTTAATTAGCTTAATATTAAATTCCTTATAGCTATAGCTTACTATTTATAAATAAATAGTCTTATAAAATAGAAAAATTAAATAGTTAAGGTAATAATTTAATTCTACACTATAATTAACTTAAATATAACATAGAATAAGATACTTCTAGCACTTTAGTATTATCTTAATAATGCTAGGGCTATAGGTATTAAAATAGCCCTAAATAAGCTATTATATAGGTTTAAACTATTAAGTATTATAGATTTAATCTCTCTAGAGACTATATTTAATATTAAATTAAGTGTAACTAATATTACTATATTTTACAAAATATTTTAGTATAAAGCGTAGCTTATAATTATAATAGCTATAGCTTTTATTAAAATATAATATAATAATAAGTATAAACCTATTAATATTAACGCAGAAGATATAATATATTTATAACTATATAAAGAGTACTACTTACCTAGTAAACCTAAGAAAAAGTAATTACCTAGTAAAGCTAAACCCTATAAAGTGCTTAAAAAAATTAACCCTTTAGTATATAAACTTAACTTTCCTAGTAAATTAAGAGTATATCCTATAGTATTAGCTATATATCTCTAGAAACTTACCTAGAGACTAAATCCCTTTATAAGATTAATACCTTTATTACTACTTATTACCCTTAAAGGAGAGGAAACTATAAATTACTAGGAAATTAAATATATTATAACTTACTAAATTAAGCATAAATAAGGTAAAAATAAGCCTTAAGTTAAGTTTCTAGTTAAATAGAAAGGATTTATTACTAAAGATAACTAATAAATTACTAAATCTAACTTATATAAGAATACTAAAGAAATAGTTAATAAGTATTAAGACTAATACTTAATTAATTAAGATAAAGATTATTAAAAGTAAGTAACTAAATACTAGGATTAATAATATAAGTGCCTAAGGTTATTTAAGTTATAGTATATATATTTACTACTTATAGCTAAGGGCTTACTTTATATTCTTACTTTTTAACTACTTTAAACCCTTACTTTATAACCTTATTAAGTAATACTTATAATAGCTTTGCTACTATAATTAGCCTTTTATTACTAATATAAGTAATTCTTTATTAGGATTATATTATTATAGCAATATATAAGCTTTTCCTTATACCTTACATTAATTATTAGCTAGTTTATATTAAAGTTTATTATTAAAATCCTTACTCTTAATTTAATAATAAGCATAGCTATAGAGGATTTAATTACTAATAATTTAATTATAAATAATTTACTTTTAGCGCTATATAATATAAAAGCTCTTCTTAAAGACCTAAACCTAGTAGCTTTAAAAACTAATAATAATACCTATATAAAGAAAATAACTAATCTTAAGAAGGACTTAGTAAATATAGCTAATATTAAGAAGAACTTAGTAAATAAGGCTACTCCTAAGAAGGAATTAGTTAACTAAAACACTCTAGAGAAAGAATTAATTACCTAAAATAATTTTACCTCCTCTAAAAAGGGATTTAAGGCTATTAACGCTAAAACTATTAATGCTAGAAAAGGAAAATAAGCTATCCTTATTTAAATCCCTAATAAATTTAATAAAGAAAAATTTAATAAAGAAAAGACTAGCCTTAAGAATAATAAAAGCGCTAATAAAATAAAATATAAGACTTACTATAATTCTTTTAATAATAATACTAATTCTTATAGAGTTACTCTTTTTTATATTACTATAAGATTTAGTAAACTAGTTACTTAACCTAGTAATAACTATAATACTATAGGGATAAAGGGTAGCCTAAGTTACTAAGAATACACTAAATATATCTATAACTTTTTATAATAACTCCTTATTAATTTTAATAAAAAAACCTTTAAAGTTTACTAATATAGTAAGAAAAATAAATAAATAATATAAGATATACTTTATACTTATACACTAGAATTTACTACTTATAAGGTATTACTAAATAAGTCTAAGGAAAGTGTTATTCTAGAGAACCCTTTATATTTACTATAGTATATAACTATACTTATTATTATATATAAATATAAGCTATTATAAAAGATAAATAAAGAGCGTGTAATATAAGATAAAAACGCTAAGAAAAAGGCTAAAGCTAGTAGTAAAAAACATAAGCTAATTTACTTACTTACTTTATCTAAAATAAGTATAACTTAATAGGCTAAAAATAAAACTAAGAATACTATAATTATATTTATAAAGGGTAGTTACCTTAAAAACCACAAAAGGGTTATTTATATAATATTTCTAGTAGCTTTGCTATTATAAGAGGAGGTTTTAGTATCTTATTTCTTATAGCTATATAGCGCACTTAATAAAACTATAGGTAACTACTTTTTTACTATTAAATAAACTAATTTATAGTAAATTATAACTATTCCCACTAAAGAAATAACTAAAACTAATAATACTATAGTATATAAATATAATAAAGCCTTTAGGATATTAAGAAAAAAGGTTAATTACCTTATAAAAAAGCTTAGAAATATTATTATTTATGTTAATACTTATATAGGTTTTAAATTATTTAATACTTATAAGAATAATATTTAGTTTTACTTTTAAAAATTAGTAAGTAAAACTAATAAACTAATAGTAGCATAAGAAAAGCTAAAACTAGCTATAAAGAAAATAAAATTAAATAAAATATATATAATATTTAAAGAAATAACTAAGAATATATACTAGCTTATAAAAATAATAAAAGAGAACATAGAAATAATATATATAAAGCTATAAGAATTAAAATAAAAGGTTACTTTACTAAAAAATAGCTAAAAGGACTATACTTTTACTCTTAAGAATATATAAGTAATAAAATAGTAATAAATACTGCCTCCCTTAGCGCTAACCTTAGTATTCTTAGCTTAGTTTCTAGCGTTTATAGCTTAAGCCCTAGCGCTCTTAAACTAGTATTTAACTCTTTTAAGCTAAAGGTTACTATTTTTAACTATTATACTATAGTTTCTTACTAGGCTATTTATAACACTATCTCTTATGCTTTTACTAAGCCTTTTAAGAATAACTTTAGTATAAATAACACTAGCTTTAACGCTATTAGTACTAATATCCCTAGGGGTAATTTTAGGGCTAGCTAAGCTAAGCATAGCCTCTCCTACTTTTATTAATAAGCTTAATAATATAGTAAAGGAATTTAATAATAATAAGTCTAAGCCTCTTAAATAGTGTAACTAAAAGAGAAAACAAAAGAGGTTACTTACTACTTAATTTTTATTAGTTACTAAAAGAATACTATTTTTAGCTTAAAAATAGTTAAAAATAAGAAGAAAATTAGTAATATTAGCGCTATAAACTAAGGCATTAGTAAAGTAACTAAAGTTTAGTAATATAATTAAGGAAAAAGTAAAGAAAATAATAAAAAAAAAAATATAATAAGAAAAAAAAATAACCTAAAAAAAGAGTAAAAGTAATTAATAAAAGTATAAAACTTAATTAATTAATAAGGATTTTAAACTACTTAAGATTATTTATACTTTAATATTATTAAGGCTTTATTTATACTTAGAATTTTATTTTATAATTAAAATTTTATTTAATTAAAAATAAACTTACTAAAATAATAAATAAAATCTATTAAAGCTATACTAAATTTAGTTAAAAGAAACTTTTACTTTATTATTATTATTTTTAAGGCTAAATTTTACTTTATTACTTTTATTTTTTATAATAGTAATAACATTATATTATTCTTACTAAGATTAATAAATAAGTAAATAGATTTAATACTATACTTATAATAAAAAGCATAGGGTTATTTTAATATTTTTAATTAATAAAGTTAATATAAAGAGGGTAAGGTTTAGTGTTTATATAACTAAAATAGTTGTTTTCTTTTTGTGTTATATAGCACTTATTACGTAGAATAAATAGCTAGACTTAACATAGGCTATACTAGTTACTTACGTAATAGATTTAACTTATAAGAGGTTAAATCTTGCCCGTTAGTAAATAGAGAAGACAATAACCTTATAACTATCTAAGATCTAACTTATTATTGCCTTCTTTTGCTTCCCTTTACCTAAATACTAATAATACTAATATTATAGCTAATATAGATAACTAACGTGTTACGTCTAGTAACCCACTAGCTGTATCTAGCACGTAACGTGCCAGAACCAGCACGTAACACCTTGCCTCTAGTCACGTTGCTAGTGTTTAGATTCTAATTAAATCCCTTCTTAATAAATATATCTAAGGACGCTACATTTATGTGGAAAGAAGGGATATAAGCTACTCTCTATAGCAGAAAAACCCCTTCTTAGATTTATAGATATATTTAACTATATCCGTGGATTTCGATTTATTAATTTCTAGCGTAGATTATCTTAATTGCTTAATTTAGCTTATATTCCTTAAGGCATTAAATATTATTATAAATATATAAATTAGCATATAAGTTAAGAAGGAAGGAATCCTATAATAAATATATTTAATAACTCTCTTCCTAACTATCTTATTAACTAGCTTACTAACTATCTCCCTAACTAGTTAATTAACTAGGATTCTAATGTGTATAGAATCTAGTAAATATAACGCCTTTTATATCCTTTTTATCTTTATTTTCTAGCTTTTACTTTAGCTTATTAAATTTTTTTATAATTTTTTTATAGTAATTCTTTATATTTAAGTCCTTTAGCTTCTCTTTAATACTAGCTTAAATTACTTAGTTTAGCTACTAATTAGCTAGTCTCTTCTGCTTAACTAAATACTAGTAATCCTAGTATTAGTATAATTAGCTATATAAGCACTTTAATAACTACTTATAGCTTATATTAATAAATAATAAATTTAATAAATTTAATAAATTTAATAAATTTAATAAATTTAATAAATTTAATACTTAATTAGGTTATTAACCTTATTAACTAGTATTTTTACCTTAAAAGGTTACTAAAAATACTTCTTTAGTAACTTCTTAGGTTTTTTAACTTTAAAAGTATTATTTATAAAGTTTATTTATTTTTTAATTATTAAGAATTTTATTTTATTATTTAAGTTTATTATTAATTAATTTATTATAAATTTAGTTATTTTAATAATTTAAAAATAATAATAATATAATAATTATAAATATAAAGAAATTTAATATTAACTTAATTTCTTAAATATTAAAAAGCTTAATATTTAAAGCTTTTTAATAAACCTTATATTAACTTATAAGCTAAATTTAAATTTTTATATAATTTAATATTTTTAAGACTTACTTATATTTTATAAGAATTTTTTATTATTAATTATAAAATATAAGCTTAAATTAATTTTTAAGTAACTTTAATTAATAAGTAAAGCTAACCTTAAATATAATAATATTATAAAAGTTATTAATTATACTTATAATATACTTTTAAAGGCTTATAATAACTTTTTAATAATAAAAGTATTTTTATAAATATAATTAATATAATGAATTTATATATTTAAGCTTTTTAAATTAATTAATATTTAAGTTTAAAATACTTATAATATTAAAATTAATATTTTAAGAACTTAGCTTAATAAGTTAAATAAATTTTAAAAAATTATTTATTTTAAGATTTAAATACTTTTAAATACTTTTTATAATAATAATTTTTTAAATAATTAATATTTATTATTCTTAGTTATTAGTCTCTTAAAGATAAGTATAAAAAAAAAAACTCTTAAAAGTATTTATAATAGCTTTATATAATATTATAATAATAATATAATTATAATAATAAAATAATAAAAATACTTATATAAACTAGGCTTATAATTATTATAAGTAAGTAGCTATAAAAG
>JASWJB010000417.1:0-31461 GCA_032433595.1 Conoideocrella luteorostrata
CTTCTCTATCCAGAAAGTTTAATTAGCAGAAGATTTACCATGTGGCTATTATTTCCAAGATATGAATGCACTGCCTCGAGGCATGATTAAATGGTGCAAAATGCAAACCCAATTCTCGGTGATTTTGTAAAGCAGGATCCTCTCTCCTTGTTTACTGTTTACTAACATGTATCTCTTCTTTTCTTTTTTCTTCGTTCTAGAATCCAAGACGCCCTGGTCCATTCCCTCAACTCCAACTCTACAAACTGGCCGACCCTTGTCCAGTCGCATGCCCTCTCCCTCCTCCGATCCGGCGAAATAACCACCTACCCGGCCCTCCTGCGCCGCATAATCGACGACGTGCGCGAAGCATCCTCAAATCCGTCGCCATCAAACGGGAAGACCCCTAACGGAGATGCTCCCAAGAAGGCAGTCAATGGCTCCTCTTCAGCTGGTGTTTCAGATAAACCGAATCTCGCCGTGCCGGATTCTGTCGTCGAGGAAGCTCTCCGTATCACAAGGGAGAGCTTAGAGGCCGTCTGTGAGATTGATGGCGACGGGGCAAGTTGACTCGCCGCCCTGGCTAAGTCTTGATAGCTGGGGAAGACGAAGAACCAAACGCGAAAAGGTCTGGTGTTCTGGAGACAGCCTCAACCCATAGCTTGGTGGTGCGCAGACAAGTGCCACCACCACGAGGCCAGGCACACAATCAGACGACACGACATGAATAAATACATTATGGAACGAGTCAATGCAGACGGGAAGATATGTACAAGTAGCGACATGGAGCGAGCGGCGACAGAAAGATCGTTTGGGAACAGCAGAGTCATGGTTGGGCCAGTCAGTCAAACGTCACTCATAAGACGTCACATCACACATACCCTCCCACCACCCCCCTTTTTTTGGTTCTGTAAATAAGAAGTAGAAATATTGGAGCAGGAAATAGCACTCCGACTTGGTTGCGGAATAGAACGGCAAAGGCAGGGAAAACTATTATTTTAGTCTCCAAGCGAGCAGCGCATAATTCACATGCATTTACATGATTGCTCTGAGAGACTCTAACATCTCCACAAGCCTACTAATGAGTCTTATTGTTGTTAATAAACGTACATGCGGACTAAATGTCACAATCAAGCCCGAGGTTGACATGTTACGGCTACTGAGCATGGCAAAATCACAAAGTTGCCATTAGCAGAGCCAAATATTAAAAGACAACACTAAACTTCATCCACTCAAGTCTCGTCCCATTTACTGTCAAAGACCAACTCGAATTAATCAACATGGTACGTGCTAAAGTAGTATATCTGGCTTCTAATGTGCCACCAAGTATCAAGTTCGTCATGCCAACCATCCTGCCTCCAGCAACCAGCCGTCCTCTTGCCATCTACCATTTCTACCAACTCCCAGAATCCCAAAATAGCAGATACACCACGAGATCAACGGAGAAATCTAATGTAACTCATCTCCGTTTCGTTGTGTACGGAATTTCATGCAGAGATACGAGTGCGGAAATTTAGAATACAGGGACCCGGCATTGTGTCCTTAAAATCCATCGCCTAGTGCCAGCTAGCTTAGTCGTAGAGGTCGTCATCGTTGCCGGCGTCACCAAAGCCGTTGCCGCCGTTTCCGGAGGCCTGACCGTCGGCACCGGCGTCGGGGAACTGGAAGAACGCGCCAGGTCCGGCATTCTTCATCTGCTGGGAAAAGGCCTCGTAACGGCGGATCTCAACGTCGCTAACTGACTTGCGAGCCATCTGCATAGCCTCCTGGAAGTGAGCCTTGGTAAGCTCAGGAACGGGGTCCTCGCCCTCATCATCCACTTCCATTTCGTCTCCAGCAGCCTCACGGGCCTTAGTGCGCTCGATATCGGCAGAAATGTTTTCCTTGATGGCAATCTTGACAGCACGCTGAGTAATGAAGCCAAGATCGGCACCAGAGAAACCGTGTGTTTTGCTAGCAATGAACCCAAGATCGACGTCGTCAGCGACCGGGGTCTTTCGCAGCTGAGCTTTCAGGATACTGAGACGAGCAGTCTCATCGGGTAGAGGTACGTAGATGAGGGAGTCCAGACGTCCGGGACGGCACAGAGCAGGGTCAAGTTGCTCAGGTCTGTTGGTAGCACCAATAACAAACACATTCTTTTTCGATGTCATGCCATCCATTTCTAATTGTTAAGTTAGTCACAAGTCACACACATCACAAGGGGTAGAGGGACGCTGCTGTAAACTTACCCGTCAAAAGCTGGTTGACAACGCGGTCAGAGGCACCGCCAGCGTCTCCAACAGAGCCACCTCGAGCCTTGGCAATCGAATCCAACTCGTCAAGGAAAACAATGCAAGGGGCAGCGGCGCGAGCTTTGTCAAAGATATCACGGATGTTGCTCTCTGATTCACCGAACCACATGCTGAGCAGCTCAGGACCCTTGACTGAGATGAAGTTGGCGGCGCACTCGTTGGCGACTGCCTTGGCCAACATAGTTTTACCGGTACCAGGAGGGCCGTAGAAAAGCACACCCCGAGACGGAGAGAGACCAAACTTGAGGAACTTCTCGGGATGGTCGACTGGATACTGGACTTGCTCCCGAAGATCCTGCTTGACCTCCTGAAGACCACCGATATCTTCCCAGCGAACGTTGGGAACCTCGACGACAGCAACCTCACGGAGAGCTGAGGGGTTGGAGACACCAAGGGCAAAGCGGAAGTTCTCCATGGTGACACCAAGAGAGTCGAGAACCTCAGCGTCAATAGTGTCCTCGTCAAGATCAATCAGGTCCATCTTTTCTCGGATCTGTTGCATGGCAGCCTCAGAGCAGAGAGCAGCCACATCGGAGCCCACGTAACCGTGAGTTTCGGACGCAATCTGCTCAAGGTCGACATCGTCACCGAGCTTCATATTCTTGGTGTGAATCTGGAGAATCTCGAGACGGCCAGTTGGGTCAGGGACACCAATGTCGACCTCACGATCGAAACGGCCGAATCGACGCAGGGCAGGGTCGATAGAGTTGGGTCTGTTGGTGGCAGCCATAACAACAACATTGGATCGAGCCTTCATGCCGTCCATGAGGGTCAAAAGCTGCGAAACAACACGTCGCTCGACTTCGCCATTAGTCTTCTCTCGCTTAGGGGCAATGGAATCGATTTCATCAATAAAAATAATGGCGGGTGAGTTCTTCTCGGCCTCTTCAAAGGCCTTTCGCAGATTGGATTCGGATTCACCAGCCATCTTGGACATGATTTCGGGTCCGTTAATGAGGAAGAAGAAGGCACCAGTTTCGTTGGCCACGGCACGAGCCATGAGTGTCTTGCCAGTACCGGGAGGGCCATACAGCAAAACACCACGGGGAGGTTTGATACCGATGGATTTGAACAACTGAGGGTGTCGCAGGGGCAATTCGACCATTTCTCGAATTTGAGCCATCTGCTTGCGACAACCACCAATATCGTCGTATCCAACCTCATTCAGGTTGTTCTCCTCCTCGTCTCGCTCAATAGGATCGCCCTCGCAGTGGATAACTGTATCTTGTGCAACGATACCGTACTCTGGAGGATCGACCTCGACCACCTTGAACTCGACTTGTCGCATGCCACCTCGTACTATGAATAGGTCGCCCTGACGGACAGGTCGGTAGGCCTCACGGAAGTAAGGGGCGAGAAAAACGTCAAAAAGGGAGCCGGTAATGCCCTCGACAGTATCAGCGATGGGCAGGACCGCGATTCTTTTGGCCTATCTACAATGTCAGTTGCGGGGTCGACTTGGCGGTGCGGTTCGAAAAATAAAGAGGGATATTTACTTACGTATTTGATATCCGGACAAGGAAGAATAGTGATCATGTCACCATGCTTGACTCGGAGGTTGTGGCGGATGACTCGATTGATGCGGGCGCTGCCATCATCAAGCTCCTCATCGGCGAGGACAATGAGAACGGTATCCTTTCTCTTCTTGCCCCGAACCAGGACTGTGTCACCCCTAAATAGCTGTAGAGTGTCCATCGTAGCTTCGGACAAGGCAATGATGCTGTTGTCATCGTTGGTGGCATCAGTAACCCTGTGAACAGTAGAGTTAGTACTACATCCATGACGTCTTATCATGCTGGAGACAGAGCGTTTCATACATCAGCTGGTTGGGCTTCTTCTTCTTCTTGAGAATAGCAGTCGCAGTGTCATCCTCCTGCAACACAATTAGCTGGGTCTTGGTTTTTGAAAGCTCAACGTTGGGGAGGGAACGAACATGTTTGACGTCAGCGCCGGACGTATCGCTAAATGCGGACGACGTTAGCATTGATAAAGTCCTCGCATCGATGGCCTGAATCTAATCAAGCAGAAAACCTTACGTCAAGTTGACCTTTTTCTTGTGGTCCTCAGGCTGGGAAGCCATGATGTGTTCTGTTCTTCGGGGGAGCTGTCCTTTGTCGTCGAGAAGGTATGGAAACGTGGCCGAGACCGGGCGAGCAAGATGTGCACGACTGTTGAAATATCAATCTCGCAAGTTTCAGGTGTTCTCCCAAAAGCGCAAGCGTGATGTGCGCAGGGGTATAATGAGAGAGAGAGAGGTGAGTCGATGAATGGGGGAAAGAGAAGAAGGGAGATGGGAGATGTGAAGGTTTGAGAGGTCAAGATATGTAGACTTGGAGGTCGCAGCACCAGGCGGGAGGCTACGAGCGAGGTACGCCAGCACAGGGGACAGACTTCAGGTACCTGAATAGTCACCAGGTAATCTGCGGTTTGCAAGTACCCGGGTCAAAAACATTGCTCACTGTCCTCTGGCATCATCACTAATTGCCAGTCCACCAGGTCACCGACGGGCCAATGAGATCATCGCGTGCCCTGAGCGGGGCCGGAACATCGATATTGCACACAGAGAGATGGTGGTGAGAGGCAAAAAGTGGAAGCTTCTGCGACCTTCCACTGGTGCCAATGCGTCCTGTAGTACTCCGTACGGAGTACCACTAAGCAGAACTGGACGCGGAACGCAATCCAGGCAGCTGCAGTACGTATACCTGTGAGCCGTACGGAGTACAGTGGGAGCATGAATAGCGGGTCTGCATTTGCTTGGAGTCAGACGGCGGCGGCAACAAAGAACTTTCAGAGATCTTACCGTTGATGCAATGAATTCGCCTCTGCGGCGGAAGCAATATGTCCACGTTGCCGCTCGCGATTTGTCAGATACATGGGTGTCTCGAACACCGCCATTTTCTTTTATTTGACAGAAAAAAAAAAAAAGGCACCAGCAATCTCAGAAGCCATCTGGTGACACGTGCAATTCTGCGGTATGCTCTTTCGAATCTCATCTCATCTATTAGTCGTCTCAAGATCACTGCTACCGAGATGGTCCCCCAAATGATAACCGAGAGGCCGTTTATGAATCATGCAAATAAATGTCAAATCATGTATGTTGTCCTTATCCATAGGACAACATCATTCATCCCTCTCAAACGCATCATTCAAGTACCTCACAAACACCTCCCTCATCCCATCACTCGCCATGTTACCCACGCTCTCCAAACCAATCCCGCCCCTATTCAATCCCACAAATGCCCTCCGGAGTCTCTGCAGCTGCGGCAACCCGACCTTCCTGCCTGCCGGTAAATCCACAATCAGATCCTCCTTGTCGCTAGCATTCAGAGCCACCCGGACTTCACCTCCTCCGTCATCGCCTTGCTGCTCCAATATCCGCTTCACGATATCCTGCGTCTCCCGTTCCAAGACATACAGATAGTCGCCTCCCGCATCACGACCCCGTTGGATAGTAGATTGGTTCGGCTTGATAACTTTGCGGCCCTCCCCGGCCATCGCATCCCAGAGGTCATCGAATGTTCTCTTGGTTTGAGCCTCATCATCATCCCACAGGAGAGCAAAGAGCGGTGAGTCCCATCTCGTCATAGGGTTGGGTTCTTCGTAGCGAAAGACGAGGTTGTCCCAGTTGCCCGGTTGGTATGGCTCTGTTATGTTGTTCCCACCCTCATGCTCCAGCTCACTAGGATCCCTCTCGGGCTCTGAGTCATCCTTCTTCTCTTCATCTCTTTTTTCTGTTTGTGCCCTCGTTCTCCGTAATCTTTCCTCATTGACTTCTCGAGCCTGGTCCACAGGACAAGCCACTCGTAAAATGCAGTTCGGTGTTCGCATAGCCTTGGCCTCACAGTGAAGCTGGTACCGCCAACCTTTGATATAATTCAACCCATCCAAGATTACAAAGTCCCTGTCGGACAGAACCCTCTTGACGGCGCCATATAAAGCGGCTCTGGCGTCCTTTTCGGACGAGTTTGCTGATCGAGTGTGCAAGCGGACCGTATTAGGTGAGAGATCGTATACGGCGCGGGATATTGATAAAGAATCGTCGGATATGAGATGGAGACGATATTTGGAGGGCTCTGACTCTGCAATTCGTGTTGACAGGTAGTCGTAGAGCTGCTTTGCGCGAGTGGACTTGCCCGACGTGGGGAGACCCGATACGATGATCAACTAAGTAGAGCAGTCAGCAATATTTCAAACATATGGTTCACAGATTCAGAACCGGAAGTTTAGGGGGTGCAAAGACATACCGGCATTGCAATAACGTCTGCGTATACATCTGCGGCGAAACGCAGACCTTTCGACTTATGCCCGGGGTTGGAGAGTTGACGCCAACTTTTTTGGTGGGGTTCAAAGAAACAGTGACGAAAATGTCATCGCGGGCTGCCCGAACACGTCGATCTCTCAGCTCCGTCTTTCGGGCCGAGCAGGCTGAGGGTTGCACCAAACATTTCAGAAACTCGTAATGAGTTTGTTAATGATACAGTGGACTCAACAGATCGTGGAATTCAGAGTCCAATTAGTTACTCGTAGTTACAATGTGACCAAACCAGTAAATACTACGGAGGCAGCCTGCGGGAATTCTCGCAGCACAGCCCGTCCAATTTCACGGCGACGCCTTGCGAGTGCGAAGACTGTTACGCTATCGTCTCGGGGAGGCCTCGTCACACCGAGAGCAGGGACCAAGATGGGACTCTAGACGTGACATTACAATGAGCCTAGCGCCTCGATAATTCAGCAAAGAGTTGGACAAATTTGCACCAATCTGCAGGTTGTACCCGGCAATCAGACGAGCGGGATTGATGATCATGTTTGATAGCGAGAGCACAGCCCCACGGTCAGAATCTCAGTGTCCCCCGCGCCTTGGATGGCGCACAGCGCTAATGCATACACAGCCAACATCGGCGCTCCAGCCGCCGACTGCACCGACTGCGTCCCCCTAAATGATGCACCGTCACTGGCTTGCCCTGTCAGAGCGAGATCCGGCACAACAAAATACAATAATTTGCAGCACAATGTACAGCGTAACAAAGAGCAATGAGCCAAACGTTTCTGTCTCTTTCCATAAATTATCAAACATAAAACCTAGTAATAATGCTAGGAAATATCATACAACGTGAGCTATTAGTAGTGCTGGCGCTGCTGTTGCCCCTGTTACATCTGTTGCACTTGGTGCACCTACGGAGTTATAGTTGAAGACCGCTGTTCATAAGAGTATTCCGTACGGAGTAGTTAGTTACGCAAGGTGCCGCATAGGACTCAAGGTAACTAGTGGGCCCACCGCAGCAGTAGTAAGCTCCTCAGCCCTACAAACACACGTCTGCCCCAAACCCTTTTTGGCAAGTGTTTCGATGCTTGCGCGGCTTTGGCTTTCGTTCTCGCACTCGCTTCTGCACCAATCCCCAAGCCAGTCACAACAGCCAATGCACCAGGTCGAATTTCATACCCTTTTTCAGCGAGTTTCCACCACAAGCTGACAACGGGATTGGTCCAACCATCCATTCTGCTGCCCTGCTGCTACTGATCGGGCACGCAACCCCGTTTCGGGATCGGCAAAAGGGTACTTGATGCGATAACGAGGCAGAACCGATCCTTCATCCCGCGTGCCGTGATCCGAAGTGTCAGGCGCGGGCGATGGTCGAAAGGATTTCTAGAGTGAGGGTTATGATGTGTTCAGCTAAAAGATATAAGTATCATGGCTGCTGCCAGCCATGAGAAATAGTTTAGACTAGACAGACAGCAAGACTCATCATCTATATGCAATACAAGCTTAACGCACTTTATAATTTACCGGTTACTCATCTTTTACCTATTGTTCACACTTCATCTTGCAAACTACGACCAATACAAAATCGGCGATAAGAAAGACGGACACCCCCTCTCAGCAAGCATGCCTAACTTTGATACGTACGACATCATCTCCGTAGTCGGCATCCCCATCTACGTCGTCTTCCTATCCTGCGCCATCTACCTCTCCATCAAGCATGGATTCAAAAACTCCTCTGGCTGGCGATATCTCATCATACTCGCCTTAGCCCGCATCATCAGCTTCGGCTTACGTCTTGGCCTGATGAACGATCCCACCAACACCGATCTCTGGATCGGCTGGTCCACCGTCACCAGCCTTGGGCTCGGTCCTCTCGTTCTCCTCCTCCTCGGCCTTCTCTCGCGCGTCTTCGAATCTATCAATCGCCAGGGCCAGGTCATTCTCAAGCCCACATACCAGCGCCTCATCCAGCTGCTCGTCGTTGTTGCCATCATCGTCACCGTCGTCGGTGGCACCAAGTCTTCTTTCCACTTGGAAGAGGGCAGCATCAAGGTGGATTATTCGACCCTGAGTCGCGTTGGTGTTGGCCTCATGATTGTCGTTGTGCTGCTATTGTGCGTAGAGACGCTGATTGCGTTTCGAAACCAAGGCTACGTCGCACAGGGTGAACATCGCATTTTACTGGGCGTTATTGCTTCGCTTCCGTTCGTCATCATCCGCGTGGTGTACTCTTGCCTGACGGTGTTTGCGGGAATTAGCTCCAACGTGTGGACTTACTTATGTATGGGCATTTTGACCGAGATGATTGTTGTGTTTATGGTGGAGGTGTTGGGGTTTACGCTCGACAAGGCTCCTGTTGCGCCAAAGAGTGATGATCCTGAGTTACTTGCCACTGAAGGCGGGCAGCAGCACTATAACCGACATTAGTGCATGAAAAGTACTCTTTTCCGGAGGGTTGTTTTGTTATATTTGTTCTGTTTTGTCTCTCGGGAAAATTGAGCCATAGACTAGTATCGAGCATTTCTGCAAAGCCGCAATGGTGTTATATGCCATACAATCACAGTTACATTTCAATATTATCAAATACTTGGCCAAAAATACAGTCATTCATTCTAAATATCCTTGTCCTGGGAGCATGCTGAAGCGTGCCTCTCGGTATCTTCTATGACATACATCTGTGATTTTACTGAACGAAAGTCACATTCCATAAACAAGCAAGCATTAACGCAATATAACGCGTCCTGGAGCTCTCAGTAAAAGACGAAAGTTCTCTGTAATTTAAATAGATCTTGTTCAACAGATACATATAGACACAGTCGCTCACCAAAGTCATTGCATCACCGAATAACGTCTACACTCCAAAACAAAAAAGATATACCAAAATAAGCTTCCCGCCCAAGCCCAGACCAAGCCCCCCCCCTTTGTACAAAATACACCAGTGCCAATCCGACCACACCCGCGTCATATAACATTCATCATATTGTTTTACATCACCGTACAGCAAGCCTTCTCCAACTTCTTCATAATCCTGGGCAACAGCTTGCCAACCAGTTCGTCCATCTCATTCTGCTGCTGGCCCTGCTGGCCATGTTGCTGCTGGCCTCCATGTTGTTGCTGTCCGCCGTGTTGTTGCTGTCCGCCATGATACTGTCCACCGTGCTGCTGCTGCTGTTGCTGTCCGCCATGATGCTGTTGCCCACCACCATAGCTACCTTGCCCTGCGCCATGTTGCCCAGGCTTCAGCGGCTCCCCACCTTGCAGGTTGATATAAATCCTTCCTGCATTTTCCTCCGTCCTATACTTCAACCCCAGCTCCCTACATAACTCCTCCACCTTGGGCTTGAGTTTCTGTACATGGCCCGCTGAGTGGTTGCCCTTGCCGACGATAGCATGCAAGTGCTCCTGGCCGCGCGACTGGTCCGCTCGAATACGCTCCTCCAGTATACGCTCTGCCTCTTCGACATACAGCCCATGGAGGTCAACGGCGTCTTGGTCAACCCTACCAGGGGCGTTGTTCTCGCGGAAAATGTACTCGGCAGCTTGGCGGTTGTAGTCGTCCCGCTTGGAGTAGTGCTGCTTGGACTCGCGGGAGTATTTTTTGGAGGATTCATGGTCATCGGCGCGGAAGGCCTCTTGGGACTAAAAATGCACCTGTTAGCCGACCTGACCTGTCTTCCTGAGTAGCGACCGGATTCAGCCTACACGCTGGGAAGCTTGGTGAGCCTTGTCGTTTTCGAGACGGGCCTGGTCGCGCAGTCTGTCATATTCGCGCTCGACATCGTCATTGTCGGCGGACCGGAGGGCTAGATACTGTTAACTCTGCGATGCAGCAACTTTGCGACCAGCAGACGCAGGGAGCTTTACCTCGTCCACCGAGCCTTTCCATGGGAATCGCCATTGTGCCGTATAAAGTGCCGCGCGAAAGTCGCTGGGTATCTGGATGTGGATTTTGAGTCCGATATATGCTGCGCGACAGCAATTGACCAACCTAGCAATGTCGTCAAGAGTAACTAGTCCGTTGATGTTGGAGGCGACAGCTGGACAGCCCAAGTATATTTACGGAGTAATCGGCCTGGGGTTGCTGGCTGTGGGGCATCTGCTCCGTCTGTCGTTGGTATTGAATTAACGGCGGCACAATGCTACAACATTCAGACGGTGGAAACCAAAAAAACGCTCTATTTCCAATATCCAGCGCTCAGGAGAGATGGATCTGCTAATCGAAAGTGCTCTTTGGAATATATACAGAGGTAGATATAGGTAGTAGGGCTACGCATAAAGTATCCAAAGTACTCAGTGCTGTACAAGAGCAATTTCAGTTCATCGGTACTGTTCACAACTATTATGTAATAATGAACAAAGAATGAATTGAGCAGCTACAACTTGATGAATTTTTTTTAGAAGAAGGATTAAAAGATAAAGCCGCCCCCGAAACTGCTTATATAGTTCCTACTGATTTACCAAATAAGGCGACTATATGCGACGGCCATTGTCCAAGTTGAGTTCTCTTGATGCAGGGTAGCAGTGATGCTCGGACGAAGCCCCTCCTGCCAACATCTGCCCGCTGCTCTGCAACATGAACAAAGGCTGGGCTATGAGCAATTCCAAAGCTTCCCAACAACAGAACTATGAAGAAAAGAATCGCGCTTCCAATATCTGTCCAAATTTAGCTAAGACAGTAGTTAGTAATCTCGATGGCGAATACGGAGTTACTCCGAAAGCAATAGGGAATGCGTTTGAACGGATCAAGACAATGTTTTTGCATATCTGAGACGTGCCCAGTATATTAATATGACATGTGCTGAGAGCTGAGAGGCTCACCTGCACTGCACCTGGACGCTGTACGGAGCCACGAGTACAGCACGGAGTACTCCGTACAATACAATTCAACCCAACAATGTGCGGAGCAGGGTATGTGTGCCGGGCTGTCAGCCCGATTTTGGTCGGACATTACCATCGACAAAGGTTGTATTAAGCCAAAAAGCCAAAGCCCAGCCTGAGCTGAGAGGCCTGCAAATTCAAGCTAGTTCCGCGGACTAGTCCTATGGATGTTTCCTAATGTACGGAGTATGCGGAAGACACTCTAGCAAGTGGAAACGTGGAATGCTTCTAGAAGGCTGAGACTCACATACAAGGACTACCAGGCTTGTCACATGAGAGTCATCCCCTGGAGCGATGAGATTGGCTTCGGGGATCGAGGAATAACAAAGCACTGACCACCGGCCAATGGAAGAAAATATCCAATACGGACTAGTTAGTTAATACAGCAGAATACGTCAGAAGGAAGGCGGCCACGCTCATCGCCGCTCATCGATGCCGACTTAGTAAGGTGTTTTGACACCAACATGTGTAACTCTGCGCCAACCTCAAACTATTGTCGCGGTTGAAACAGGTCCAAAAGGAACTGAGCAACTATCGGCTGCGCCCGTTGTACGGAGCAGTCTATAGCAACTACGGAGTACTCCGTACAACCACATAGAAATTTCATCATAGGGCTAATCTCGTGGCGAGATGAGCCCAAGTCAATCACAAACAGTGGGGAGACTGTCGGATCTTGTCACCCTCCGTAGCAGAAGACAACGCAAACAATCACTGTATGTACATTGGCTGGTCAGCCGGTGAGTCGGATCTAATTTCGAGGTCTCATTCTGTCTCTGATTTTCAATTCTAACACAGGTTGAGAGTTCCCAGCTGCGGGATCCCTGTCAGGGGATGGGTATTATGGTTGCATGGGTCTCACTTAACTTGTGGGTGACATTCGATACGTGCGTGCACGCATGCAGGGCGTGGGGGAACAGGCGAAAAATTAGAATGCTGTTTGCTTACCTGCGACTGACTGTTAATTTGGACGTGTGGCGACCGAGGAATCCTTACGGAGTATTGAGCGAACAATCGTTCTGTAGCGTCATGACAAAGTGCTGGCTCTTCGCGTGATGAGCGACGAGTCTTGAGGCTGCACCAAAGACGTCAACAACCATGGATATCGGTGGAGTACGGGGCACCTCGGGCGGGCTGATGGGAGATTGCAAACCTCGAACAGCATGGGATTGTCCAACGGCTCATGGGAGCCTGTTGTTCACTCCTGCGCGGTCCGTACAGAGCTCAATCTCAATGATAGCTTTTGATATACTCCGTATAGTGTTGTAGGAAGTGCATATCAGTGCCGTCTGTACTCCTCCGTACGGCCCGTGGAAATGGACAAATGACGAGTGAACACGACTGCGACATAATGTACATACATGCTCAAGGATTGTCGGGAGCTCGAACAAGTCTCGAGGAACGAAACTGTTACTTGCTGGAGCATAACTCGTTGCTGGCTGACCGGCGCAGGTGAGCGCTCGCCCGTCGAGATCAAACACTGGATCCGGTCCACGTAACGAGGTGCATGATAACGTGAGGCTGCGGATTGAAGAATACGTCGGGAGGGGACGGGGAGGGGCATGTGTCAAGTGTGTGCATTCTTGCGCATTTATAGGGAGTGTCTCGTTTCTTCGAAGTTGGCAGCGACTATATTACTGTGTTGTACGTATAACGGGTGAAGTGGTTGACCTGCAGGTTAAGTACTTCGTGCACTGGTACTCCCCCCGCGTGTGGTAGTGCAAATTGTACATGTATGTCGAGCTCTGCCCACCACGAGCTGTCGATAACTATGCGAAGCCTGCATTGGACGAAACGCGCAGCTGCAAGGAGGATCAGTCAACATCATACACTGGACGACCCCGTTAATATGCCGGCGTCTACTCCGTACTTCCGTAACGGATATTACCACGTCCCGTACCATCGAAACTTTATGACAACTTTATGACAACTTTATTACAGCTTCCTCTGTGAAGACCGGAGCCGCGTGTTTGCAGGACGTTCATCAACTGCATAGGGAGAAACTCTGGCGATATTCGCAACCCGCAATACCCCGTGTGTGGGGTTACCGACAATGCGGTTCAAATAGCTGGTTTCTGAAGACGGCTGGTTCCCATAAATGATCATTCTTTGTCGTCACAGAATCGCACCCAAGTGTCGCACCGGCCATTCTCGAATTGTACAGGACGTACGTAATGCATAATTTTGTGCCTTGACACGCGAGGCGGCATTGGTAGCCCACCCAAGGTGTCATGTCAAGGGCGAAAGTGCGCAAGTGCTCCGGCCAGCAGGCAAGCCATGTTCCGCCAATCCAGCGCAATTCTAGAACTGCGCAACCACTAGCCAACTAGCACAGCTTCTTGACATAGCTCCAGGAATCCCCTGCCGCTCAATAGATGATCTGGTTTCGTTTCAGATACTCCATATCTCACAACTAGACAACTTGCCCAAGTTAACTACCTCATAGCCGAAACTGACCAGAGATGGAGACGTCGTGGTACTAGTAAACCAGCGACAAAAGTGTACGAACGAACAGTTAATTACATTAGCTCGGCCCTAGACAAGGTTGGTAAGGAACTACGCAAATTTTGACGGGGAGACTAACTAAAGTGCATCTCCACTCCTGGCGGTTTGCCAAAAGTGTCGACTTGGTGATCTGGGGGTTGCTGCGGTGCTGCCCAGGTTGTTTGGCCGTTCTTCCAGGGGACATGCCACCCTATCCTGCCAAATTGGGGGCTGGGACGGTGCCCCGGCGTAGCGCCTCAATCGTTGGAACTTCCAGGTCGCTGAATTTCCTGCCATGTTGACGGCAGTACATACGGAATTTGTCCCGCGACAGTAGCGGCGTACGCTCTAAGTCGTCGATGGGTGTCAAAAGAACGCTCATCTGCGAATTGAGAAGGGCATGCATACGTGCTTCAACTTTGCGCAGGGTTTAGGCTTGGATCCCACGCAGCCCGACAACATACGGCTCGTTGTTTGCTGCTGTAGAGAACAACTACTCCGTGCTGCATCCTGTTCACGCGTCGACTGGCGTGTTCCAAAGAAGGGACAAAGCGAGGCAAGGTGTTAAAGTTTGCTGCCGGCACACTGTGCACGGAGTGTTTGTACCCGCGAACTTCAGAGCGGGAATCTGCAGGGGACCAGACTTCAATCTCAAAATCTGGCCTTTGGAGCATGGGGGGCCCCTGACTCCATAGACACTTCTTCCCAAGCCAAGGTACAGTGCGCATAGCCGCTGCCCCCACCCCCCCTTGCGACACCACCCTCAGAGGCTGGACCTGGCACAGCCAACAAGCCCCTATGCCCGATACGTGTGAGTGCCAAGGTGCCTGATGGGCGATGGGTGACGGCTGATAGGTCTCCTGAGAAGCCCCCTCACATCGCCGCTAGCTACAGTGGCCGCTCCTCTTGTGCACCAGCTCGGCAGGTGGCATCCGAATGCGGCATCGGCTGTCACTGGACACCTAACGCTTCTGGCGACCGGCCGCCTTGACATGTACGGAGTACCCGTCGGGCGATTTCTGGGTGCCAGGCGCTCGCGTCTTCAACGCCCAGGTTGAGATTCCCTACCGAGTAGTACTCTGTACTCCGTAGACGTAGTTACCTGCTTGCTATTAATGGGCTGACTTGGCTATAGCCTCTCGAGCCGTGCACCACTCCCTCCCGTCGCCAACATCCGCCTCATCTTTTGTCAGCGCCGTCTTGGGCTCTGGTTGGCTCCTCTACATCCTCGTGCTTCCCAAGTCCGTCTTTTTGCTGGCCCCGGTCAGCAGAGTCCCAGTCGTCCAAGTCCCCGTCCAGGTCCCAGTGCCAACCCAACCAGTCTTGCCAGCCTTTCCGTTCCTCTCGGCCTCTCTACCTCCTTAGCTCTGCCAGTACCCATCTGCGCTGCCATCTTGCTCCTTTCCGGCACCCTCTCCTCCTCTCACGACACGCCTCTCTGTTTTGCGACCGTCGGGCTCATTCTCTCTCTTCTGCCTCTTCCTCTGCGTCCCGCACTTCTGCATTCGATTGGAATTCATTGTTGTCGGCAGGACCCTTCTGGTAAGTTGATCTGGCTGAACTGGCCGCTTGTCCCAGCCCCAGCGAAGGAGTCCACCATACCAAGCCATACCGCACCACATCTCATTCGCTTGGCTCCCCCCCTCCAAAGGAGGCGCGAACCAGTATCCCATGCACCCGCACGACTCGTGCCCTCCTGCCAAATCATCCTCTTGCCCCTGGCCACGGAGACTTTGTGCTGCTTTCGTTTGAAACTTCTGTCTTTCTCTCATTCACCTTTTCGCTGTGTAAATTTTTGTCGCCGCATCTCCAGGCGACGTTGGCCACCGTCTAGCCCGCTTAACTCTTCGTGCTGCCCCCTATTCGCTAACCGGATACCGTCTGTCGCAGCTCCCTCATCCGCGGCATCTATTCCGTTCATTTACTCACGCAGGCCAGACGTGAGCTTCTCGAATTGTGCGATTAAAATTTTCTAATATCACCGAGGCGATACCTCAGGAACAGACAGGATGGGTTGTGGAATGAGCACAGAGGAGAAGGAGGGCAAGGCCCGAAACGAGGAGATTGAGAATCAGTTGAAGCGAGACAAGATGATGCAGCGCAACGAAATCAAGATGCTACTCCTAGGTACGTAGACACATTCCTGGAAGGAAGCAGCATGTTGCGATGCAGCCTCCGAAAGTCAGCCGCGCAATTATCTCACGGATAGTGCCTGGCCGCCTGTGGCTCGTCGGGTTTGGCCGGACTATTGTTGTGCTAACTTGCCATCTATTGTAGGAGCTGGTGAATCTGGCAAGTCCACGATTCTCAAACAGATGAAATTGATCCACGAGGGAGGTTACTCTCGCGATGAGCGCGAGTCCTTCAAAGAAATCATCTTCAGCAACACTGTCCAATCGATGCGAGTTATTCTTGAGGCTATGGAATCACTTGAACTCCCGCTCGAGGATCAGCGCATGGAGTATCACGTTCAGACAATTTTCATGCAGCCAGCACAGATTGAAGGCGAAGTCTTACCGCCCGAGGTCGGTGGTGCCATTGAGGCCCTTTGGAAGGACCGCGGTGTACAAGAGTGCTTCAAGAGATCCCGAGAGTACCAGCTCAACGACTCGGCGAGATAGTAAGCCAAAATGCTCCAAACAAGCATTTCTTTCACTCTCGAACCAATGGAACCAGTCCATACTGACATTTACTAGTTACTTCGATAACATCACTCGCATCGCTGCTCCTGATTACATGCCAAACGACCAGGATGTCCTCCGATCGCGAGTCAAGACCACTGGTATTACCGAGACTACATTTATCATCGGCGACCTCACCTACCGCATGTTTGACGTCGGTGGCCAGCGGTCAGAACGAAAGAAGTGGATTCACTGTTTTGAAAACGTTACCACTATTCTATTCCTCGTCGCCATCTCGGAGTATGATCAGCTTTTGTTCGAAGACGAAACTGTCAATCGTATGCAGGAAGCATTGACACTATTTGACTCTATCTGCAATTCAAGATGGTTTATCAAGACGTCAATCATCTTGTTCCTTAACAAGATCGATCGGTTTAAGGAGAAGCTGCCCGTCAGCCCCATGAAAAACTACTTCCCCGACTATGAGGGTGGTGATGACTACGCCGCTGCTTGCGATTATATTCTCAACCGATTTGTCAGCCTCAACCAACACGAGACGAAGCAAATTTACACACACTTTACATGCGCCACCGACACTACCCAGATCCGCTTCGTCATGGCTGCTGTCAATGGTATGATCTCTCTCGCCGGCGTTCGCCTAAATCAAATTTCTTAACAGCTTATTGACATATCCTATAGACATTATCATCCAGGAGAACCTCCGATTGTGTGGTCTAATCTGAACCATGTGTTTCAGTTTTTTCTTTTCTTTGTCTTACAACACGAATACCCTCAAGCTCGATAACGACCACCCAGGAGGGGGGGGCCACGGAGACACGGCTCATGAATTTTCCTTCACTGTACTCGTATCAGCGGCGTCAACGAGAGACTTGATGTCACTCGTCAATATTCCTCTTTTCTGTGCTTCTCAAACAACAGTTGAAGCCATGGCAGGACGCTTAATATGCTGAACCGTCTGGCACTTAAACACGAGATATGCGACGGTCACGCACGCACACGGTATGAAGAATGCGATGTACTGCAACACAGCGCGATACCTTTTATCGAAAGACCGACAGAAAGGAGGTGTAGGAAGGAAGAGTGCATTGAATTGGTAGGATCTCGAATAGGATGGAGGAGGTGAGGATACAATCCGCGGCATTATTTCTATTTTTGAGAGACGCGATGCGTTGTTGGTGGTCATCTACTTTGTTTAATCACGAAAACCATTATTTTTTCCGCAGTATTTTCTTAGCTTTTTCTGGTATTGTCGTCTTCCCGCTCTGCGTGTGTAATAACTTATGGTTTTTTTTCTTGCTATCTTGTTTTCTTTCTCGGTTTTTTCAGCTACTTTGTTTTCATTCCAAACCTGGGGAAGTGGTGAGCCCGCGAGACATACAAGAAAATGGATGGAGACGAGTTGTGGTGGACGGGTGCAGCAGTTGGAAATGATAGGGATGATGTATTGGTCAGCATAGATTTTAATACACGTCCTTGTAAATTAAACAAGATTTTGTATAAATATTTCCGTTGCGGCGTGACGTGTTATACGAAGGTGTTTATGGCCTGAATTCTTCATAGCTAGAGCCCAGACGTGCTGATGCTGGGATGAGTAAGGTACGCAGCTACCACGCGTCGTTGGAAAAGACACGAGGAACAGCGTAGTAGCAGTCTGTGGCTGAATTTCACAACTTGTTGGGCAGTAAAAAGACATCATCGCCAGCGAGGGCAAGATTGATCGATGGAGAGTGCAGTACTAGGTTTAGTTGGGAGCAGCTCGTCGGACGAAATGTGGTTTGTCCATGATGGTGCAACGGCCGGCAAATCTGTCACGGTTCTGCAGGAGGAATCTACGGGAACTCATTATACTGCATGCGTGGACATAATTTATTGGTTTCATATAGATTAGAGCTAGGTCTTGCCGTCTGTCCGGGGTAGCAAAAGCATTACTCTTAACGATACTGCCGTACGTTAATGACGTGCAATATATTCAGAGACCATTGCTCCTATTTACCAACTGTCCAAGTATTCGTTGTATATGCCTTTTCCTTGATTTGTCAGCAAGTCCCTCTATGTGTATGAACGGAATGGGACTTGATATATAATTTCCTCTTGCGGGAAAAGAGATCGAGAAAGACAGACTTGAATTCGTCTGTGCGGTTTGTAACGGAACTGATGCCTGTGCTTCAGCCAAAAAGTCAAAAGTCAAAAAGTCAAATCAAAATCACTGCCCGGGAGCTCGCAAGCTCCGAGTCGTCCCTAATAATGCTCAATAATGCCTGCTGAGATTTCGTCCGAACTCTGCGTTGGGGCCGATGATGAGATCCTGCTACTTGTTAGAACAAATATGACAGCGGTATAGGCGCTGCGGGACCTGAACCTACCCGCTCTTTGGCCAAGGGTCTCAGTAAGTTCAATGAAACCGTCGAATACATTCATAAATGTTGCGGGTTCGGCCTGCCTTCCCTCAGCGTATGACCAAAATGTCATCACGCGATTGAGGTATATTATTTTCTACAGCTTGAATAGTACAATGCATATGCTGTGCTGTGCTGTGCGTGTGAGCCGTAATTGACCGGCATTCTCAACCTAGCCCTCCCGCCGGGGAACTCTCGTCTATAGAGACATCACCAGCCTGGCTTTGTTGAGAAAATTGCTCAAGTCGTGGCTGCTCAGCCAGGCCTTCTGGGGTTTGCAGATACTCATTGAATTCTGCAATTCTCATGCCGAGTTCCTTAGCCGCGGCTTCGATTCTTGCGACTAAGCGTTCTCCTTTCGACAACGCTATTGTGTCCTCCATGACATTGCTGACCAGTCGCCTAGTTGGGTCAGTCAAGTAGCGCTGCGACAGGTCAGCTGGAAATGACGCCGTCATTGAAGCTGATCCATGGGGGATTGCGGAAGGTTGCTGAAAGTTGATCACTGAAGCATGTGCGGGAGGAGTTGGAGCATAACCCGGTGGCAGAGGATTATTGTTCTCTGTCGAATGCAAGGTTAGAGGAAAAGAAATAGAGAAGAAGATAGCGAAACAAAATAAGAGCAAGAGAAGCCAAAGGATTACAGAGGATAAAAGGAGTGGAATGGCTAAGTAGAGTACATAAAGTGAAAGGAGAGGAAGGAGAGAGCTAAGGGGGCAAATAAACATCTCGTTCGAATCATTACAATTAGGCAAATTTCTTGTTGACTCTCGTGATATAACATACCATGAAACGTACACCTCGAACCACTCGCGTTGAACCAACAGTTGGTGCAACTACCGCACATTTGACCGTCATATACAACACACTGCGTCCATGGTCCATGACCTTTGTGACAGTTCTTGCATGGACGAATGGCTACTTCACCGGTGACATGGGCTAACAAGGCTTCGACGTTGCTACGTCTCTCGATGTTTAGCTTCTGATCGCGACGTCGTTGTGTCGGCTCTCTTCGCGCAGCTTCCCCAGCTAGTTTCTTACAGAGTGTACTATCAATCTTCACAAATTGGTAGCTCTTCAGGACCACATCTGCTGCTGTTTGAGTGGGCGAAGGGTTGTCAACCTTTACTAATGCAGCCGTGTCATCCAAAGACTCTGACAATGGAGAACTGTGATTGTCCGTCAGATGGTGGTCATTGCCCATAGAAAACGCTTCTGGGGTAGCATGGAAGACATCTTGAATGGAAGCGTCAAGACCAGCGATAGAGTCTGGGGGGTTGTTCGGTGCTTCTGTATTCGTGAGATGTATGGAACTACCCGGGTTACCGCTTCCATCGACGGCAGGCTGTGTAAGCTGTGATAAATGGCCGCTGACATTTGAGTTGGCCGCAGAAGCAAACTGCTCGTACCGGCCCTGAGCAGCACTGGACAATGATGAGTGACGACTAGTGCGACGAGGACCGGCCCCAGACTTTGACACTCTTCCACTTCTGCCTCGCGCGGGCATGGCTCCTTGGCCGTTAATTGAGCCCCAAGGCAAATGCAGGTCTTCTGGTGCTACTGACGCTCCTCCTCCCAGATCTGCTGTGTAACGATAATAAGGTAAGGGAGAGGCAGCTGTGGGCAGCTGGCCATAGTTGGCTGGGACACGGTCGGAGTTTTGGGTTCCATTGCGGCCGTTCCAGCGGCCATCCATTGCAGAAGCTGATTGGCCAAAAGCCCACCTGTTCGTCCTGGCGCAGCTAGGTACTGTGCCTCAATAGCGCATAGCGCTTATAAGACGACGATCGGAAACAAATAAGGACAATATTCTCTATTTTTGCCATGAAAGAAAGACGGGACGGGACTAGGCGAACAGAAGAAACGAGTGAATCGCGCGGGAAATGTTGTTGAATTTAGGAAAAGGTGGGTGCCTAAGGCTGACCAGTAGATATTCCCAATAGAGAAGTCGCAACTCACTTCCAGCTCACTTTTTGACCAGTTCCCGCGTCACAAGAACCAAGGTACCCGACGGCAAAGCGCATGAATAAACAAACGCCCACACGTGATACCGGAGCAGCCCCAGATTTTATCGGTACGTGCTTGTTGTAATGGTTCTGTGCGCCGTTGAAATCTACAGATCTATTCATGTTGACCGGTGTGTTGTTCCCACATGCCGCCGGCTCTGCCCTCTGTAATCTCTTTCCACCGCTGAGCAAACTCCCGAAGTCCTCCCTCCCCGGCCATGCTGGCATCGACAACTTCCTTGGGTAGCTTATGAGCTGAATATTGTGGGGTACTGAAATTGAAAGCTGCTGGGTCGTCCTTTTCGATGAGTCTGAGTTCGGGTACTGCATTGGGCTGGTACACGACATTGGTATCGTCATCCGTCTCTTCCGCCGTATTATCATCATCACCGCCGACCTCTGCCATGTGATCGGCCGCAGCAGAACCATACAACGGACGCTTGACATCTGTGTCAAGCAGCTCCTGCCATGAGAACAATAATGGATCTGTCCGCGGTGCCCAGGGATTGATATCCATAAGACGAACTCTGCCCAGACCGTCATCTGCAACTGGGTCCTCAGGAATATATACATCAAAGACAAAGCATGCATCAGGGAAGGTAAGTCTCAGCTTTTGTTGAAAGAACGTTTTGATCTTAGCCCATAGCTGAGGCCTTAGTCCTTCCAAGAAAGCATAGTAGTTCAAATCACGTTGGGTAATGCCGATGAGTGATCGGTGCTTGACAAAGCAACGAAACTCCAATGCGACATGTGGCGTAAAGAACGGCCGTAGGACAAGAATCGGGGCGAATGGCCTGGATGGGGGGGTAGAGGTGCAGCCGTCAAATGCATGATCTAGATCATGGGAGACAAACGATGACGACTTGAGCAGCAGGTATATGTCGTTTGGTGACGTGCATTTGAGTGTGTTTTGATGTGGCGACACCCACTTGGCATCCTTTGGCGTTGACCAGTTCAGTTTTGGAGCAACGGCTCCCCCAAGCTCAGCAATGACTTCCTTTATTCTATTATGAACTTCAGGGAATCTCTTGTTGGGCGGCAGCCGAGGGGGCTCATCGTCGTCTTCATCATCCGACGACGAGTCATCACTCCACCTGGCTCTTGAATTGGTAGTTGTGCTGGAGGGATGCCATTCGGGGTCAGATGGCGTAACAGTTGCGTCTTCGTCGGCTAGCAAAATACCATCTTCTTGCAGATAGACAACAACAGATTGAGGCAAAGAAATGACTTTCGACCTTAGGCACGACGTCCTATATTTGGGAAACCATGCATCGTATGAGCAGTTCTGAATATGGTCTCTCGTCACTGCGGGAAAGACAAGCGCCCCACCGTCGCCAGCGTCTGAGTTCGGCCCGGGGGGTAGGTGAGGCATGATTTCTGGGACGAATGAAAATTCTCGGTAAATTTAAATAGGTTGGGAAGATTTCGCGACCTCGACGGTTTTATACAAGTTTGATGACAAACTAGCTACCAGTGACCGAGTGTCTTTGGTTCTGACTTGACTCACACTCTAAATTTATGATGCTTGACTTGACGAAAACCACCCCACTATAATCGAGTATGCCACATCCGTATCTGGATCGAAGTAGCACACCGCCTACCCGTATGGGCTTATGTACCAGGGTACCTACAAGTATTGTCTCCCCACCAAGTCAAGTGGGTGGACTGTCTGTCGAAGTTCGTCCTTTAGCATCCACATCTCTTTTAATTCACACGAAACATGTCGGAAAATGTTGGTCTTTCCACGCCTCGAGGCAGCGGTACTTCGGGATACGTGCAGCGGAATCTTGCCCAACTCAAACACCGAGATCACGGAGCTCCGTACCCCAAGGACGCTGACAGCCTGCGACACAGGCAGCGCCAGCCTGATAAGGGTATTCTGGAACACGATCGCAAGCGGCAGATTGAAGTAAAAGTTTTCGAACTGAGAGATCAGCTGGAAGATGAAGAGTAAAGCTATAGCTCTTTGCGCGACTCCCATTTATTTCCTGGCTAACCTTACTGCATAGAATTGACGACGAAGATATTGACAAGCGCTGTGACGAGCTGCGCGAGAAGCTCCTTGCCGAAGCCGAATCTGGGAAGAATAGTGGCGGCGCAAGGCGGAAATTCAAGGAGCATCAAGTTCATGAGATGGCTGATGCCAAAATTAAGGAAAGCGAACGACTGAGAAAGGCTCTAAAGATCAGCTCCAACTACGAGGAAGGCAGTCACTGGCGGAGACAGGAGGAGAGGCTTCGAGGCGCTCTGGACAAGGACAAGGAGGAGGAGTGAGCCCTATGCAGTATGTTGCAAGAAATTGACCGTGAAGAATCACGATCCGGATATCGCCATGCCGGGGCATGGCATTTCATGTGCGATGGCAAGCTAGAAAATGTACATGCCGCTAGAGTGCCTGGAGAGCACTCGCCATTTCACAATCAGCGGCGACTGGGGATGATGGAACTAGCCGTGCTCTGAGCTTGGCCGCCTTGCTTGATTGCATCGCATCTTTATCAGCTGTCCGTGATCCGATAGCCTACTGAATGCTGGATACCTAGACTGTCACTTATTTTGAAGCAGGCGGCTGGGCTGTCAACAAGACGAGCGCGCCGCCGGTGGGTGGGGGTTGAAATGCAGCCCGCAGGATAGCGTCTGGCATTCTGGTGCAAGCACAGGAGTTATAGGAAATGATGGTTTAAGAGCCAAGGCGATGGGGCTGGGTAGCGTTGCTGTACAAGTATAATGAACGTACGTGTGTCTACGGCCTTGGGAAGTCGGTGCATTCCGGACTGTACCCGCACACCCCGCCACGACTAGTTAGTTGGAAAGTTGCCGTGTTCGGCGGATTGCGTTTGGTAATTGCCGACAAGCGAATGTAGTACTGCATCAAGCCGCGCTGTGTTGCTTTGCACAAATGCCGTTGAAAAGCTGAAGCCTTGATTTTCCATGAGCTGCTGACACACTGCAATGGATGCCTCCCTTTTTGTTGTTGGTCTTGGCTGTTCAGAATGTACGGTGATCCCAAGCATGGCCTACTGCTGCTTATAGTTACTAGTGTTGAGTGTCAAGCTCCGTCATCCTTGTCGACAAGACTAACATGAATGCGGTCAGCTCACCTGCTATAGGGAGTATACCTATACCGCCTGGTTTAATGAATCTCACCGACGTCCAAGAACTCGTAAAGTGCATCGTCGACGACGTCAAATATTGCGTCGTGACTCACTTTCTCGCAGCGCGGGCAATGCGAACATGCCGCCACTGGTCTCCTGCTTGGCGCTATGCCTGGCGCTATGCTCGGCGACCGTGAACAGTCTCACTTCCGGCGAGCCCAGCCCATCCGCCAGGAATGCCTTCAGGGACCGGTGTCTGGTCTTTGAACCACAGAGGCTGGTCGAGTACTCGCAGCGCATGGTTGTCGAGTATGTTACCAACGGCACAATCCTTCAATTTCCAGACAATGCCGCCTCGTGCAGCCGGCCCTCGCAGCTCGTTTTGGCCAACATGTGTCGTGTGGCTCTTTATATTGCGACGTCTGATCGGTCTGGCTTTACGTTTGAGCTGTGGCTGCCGGACGCATGGTCCCAGTCCCGGTTTGTTGCTACCGGGAACGGGGGCGTCGATGGGTGTGAGTTAAATTCTTATTGGTGATGTTTCCTCCTCTTGTTGTCTCCTTCTTTTCGGGTTTCGATGGCCAGTCAAAGACAGTTGCGGCAGCTGATGCATGTATATCATTGTTTTCACATAGGCATCAAGTATGAGGATCTGGCCTACACAGCAGCCAACGGCTTTGCCGCCATGGGCACGAACAATGGTCACAACGGCACTACGGGCGTGCCGTTTCTAAACAATCCTGATGTCATACAAGACTTTTCGTACAGAGCGTGAGAATTCACCCGAGTTGCATGGGCCACGACTGCGCTGTTGATTTTCTAATTTTTCCCTTCTCAGTCTCCATACAGGCACAGTTGCGGGAAAGCTCCTCGCGGAAAAGTACTACGAGAAACCGCCAGCCCATTCCTACTACATCGGATGCTCACTAGGGGGCCGCATGGGAATCAAAGCCGCGGAAGCCTTCCCCGATGACTTTGACGGCATTGTCGCTGGCAGTCCTGCCGTTGACTTCCTCCACTTGCAAGGCGAAAGAGCCATGTTCTATCCCATCACTGGACCGGCTGGCTCAGCCGACTTTATACGTCCTGAGCTCTGGACCGGCCTGATCCACGATGAGGTCCTTAGGCAGTGCGACTGCTTGGACGGGGTAAAGGACGGCATCATCGAAGTACCCAGCAGATGTCACTTTGTGCCGGAAAGGCTGTTGTGCCGACCTTCGGGGTACCAAGAGCTCAGCAACAGACGAAATTGCCTTAACTCTGCGCAAATCAAGCAGCTTAATAGCATATACGCCCCCTACACAGCCCCCGATGGCAGCTTGATCTTTCCGCGAATGAACCCAGGAAACGAGTTGGAAGCTGTGAAGAAGTTCTTTGCTGGGGCGCCTTTCAGCTACTCCGAGGTAAGTATCTAGCTAAAGAGGGAGGGGTTTCTTTTCTATCTCTTTTCTTTGAGACTACCTTGTACACAGTTTGTATTTTGAACTGTATACTAAGATTGAACACCCAAGGACTGGTTCCGATACGTCGTTCTAAACGAGTCAAAATGGGACGCAATCAACTACAACTACACTTTGGCCAAGATGGCAGATGACCAAAACCCGTTTGGCATCCGGACATTTCCCAAGGCCTTGCCAGCATTCAAGGCTCGAGGAGGCAAAATAATTGGTTTCCATGGCGGGCAGGATAACCAGATTACTAGCTTCAACACGGAGCGCTTCTGGGACCGCATGGCCAAAGAGGACCACGGCCTCCACGATTATTACCGATTCTTTCGCATTTCTGGCATGTTTCATTGCAACTCTGGTCCTGGTGCGTGGGTGCTAGGTCAGGGCGGTGGTGCAGCTGCGAAGGGCATTCCCTTTGAGCCTGGCCAGAACGTACTTGCTGCGATGGTTGCTTGGGTGGAGAATGGGCAAGCACCAGAAAGCTTGACGGGGACTAAGTTTGTGAACGACACGGTGTCAAAAGGTGTAGATTTCCAACGGCACCACTGCTTGTGAGTTCCTGAGGCCAAAACGAAGAATGACGAGATGCTTGCTAATATGCCTCTAAGATACCCAAAGGTGCAGACCTACATTGGCGGAAACCATAAGCGAGCCTCAAACTGGAGGTGTCTGTAAAATTCAATACCTTGAACATACATGGCAACCATTTTAACGCCGGCTATAGATCTAATAATACAATAAGGACCCTACCGTCGTGTCCTGACAAGAAATCATGGGGATTCAAGATCGTCGTTACTGTTCATATAGCGTCTGCTCCGTGCTCGTACTCATATTCCTGCTCTGCAGTTCAATATTTGTTGTGATGACGATATGACTATTATTAAGAGGTCGTTTACTCTTCTGACTCTGACTAGTATTGCTTCTCAAGCTCAACGGGCCTTTGGTATGGACAAAGCTGGCAGATGATTTGGAGCTGTCATCCTCTGCTGTAAAAGGACCAGCAATCTTTCGAATGACTATATGGAAGCATGGCCGCATGACGATGATAGTTGCGGCTAGTATACCGACAAACTCTTCCACCATGCTAAGCGTGTTTGGTAGCGTGGAGTTCCCTAGCAAAGGAGTATTAGCCTGCTGCGATCAGGTTGAGTCTCGGCTGAAGGGGACAGGGCATGAATGGCACAAACACTGAGGATCGGAATCGCTTGTCCCATTCGGACGTGGCATGTACATCAAGACTAAGCGCCAGATGGCGGAGCACGTATGTCTGAGTGTCGTCGTTAGTAAAAAACTGCTGATGAGCCATATTTGGTAGGACCGGACAGAACATCCCGCACTCACATTAAGCCCAAGGCAACCAGACCAAGAAATTGCAGCAACTCTCTCTTTCTATGCTCCACGCTGAGAAGGGTTGGAAAAGGCATGACGATGATCCATGCCGATGTGAGGATGTTCACGTATGCATTTGCAAGGCGGAACATGTCGTTGTTGATACATTTGCCAGGTGTGTCCATATTCCATGCTTTGGACACGGGTATACATTGCAGAGCGGACACGAAGGTGGCGCCAAGGTAGTTGGCGGCGACTGTAAATGTGAGAGCATAGTTGATAATTTGGGCGGCAAGAACGCCAGGGGATATGGCGGTGCGGAAAATATTCATGTAAATGACACAGATGGAGAGTTTTGTACATCCAGTCTCGACCTTGAAGAAGACTTGGTTCAAGTAAAAGAGCTAAGAGCATACGGTCAACGACACTGCAGATTATCAGGTGACTTGGCAAAGGGACGATACATGATATGTAAAGTATGGATGCTTGACCTACAATTTTGGGCATATGAGACTGCCGTATTACTGGTGGCAAGTCTGTCTTATGGTAGCCATATCCCCAGTCCGTTGAGGCTATTGGAGGTTAGACTGATACACTGACCGAAGGAAGAAAGCGGACTTACCTCCGAGGTTGAAACCCACTTGGCACGTAGAAAATACCTAAGATGCCTTGTCAGTATTTGTGTATTAGAAGATTTCATCAGTTCGAAGAGGATGGAGAAAATGTTTCTTACTAAAGCCACCATGAGAAGATAATCGGACGATCCTAGAACCCCCTTGTGTGCGCGGTATGAGAACCTCCATATTGCCAACAGCACGGTTACAATGTAGAGTGTAACGGTCGTCGTAATAATTAGCACCGAGTTGTTTGGCCCCATGTAATACTGTGCCATTTTAAAAAGCTGCACGGCGCTGAAGGCTAGGCGATAAGATGTTTGTTGCAGATTTTATGTGACGGCTACTCGCGAGTGAGTTGCCATGGTGTCATTTTGCAGCAGTTCTGGTCGGGGGTTTAAGTATTATCGAGAAGAAAACGCGATCAATCCCTTTGCTGCAAGGCCCCGTGGGCGATGTAGACTCGACCGGATGCTTGGTAACGGGTTTGGAGCGTGATTTCCTCGAAGTAGGAGTCGGCACCTGGCGCTTGATCCGACGGGATCACGAAAGCTTGTTGTCCGGAGTACCTTGAGGGCACGCTGCTTACTATACTTTGTATCGCGGAGAAATATTAACTTCTGGATGGACCCGTCATGGGAGGTTGGCATATATTTCTGGATATCATTTGATGCCGTGGGATCGGGTTGTTTGTGCCGAGGTCACTAGTATTTGCTGTACCTATGGAACAACGGTCCCGCAAAAAATGGGCAGAGAATGGCCGGCTGTTGACAGAGTCGATCTCAAGATATATATACTAGGAGCCCTTCTTCAGAGACTGACACTTGTTGTGTCGGTGTGTTGCATCCTGACTGCACTGGCGGGATCTTGGATGTACATCCCTGCGAAACTGGAGTAATATGCTACAAGTAGGTGGCACATAGGTCTCTCTTGCAGAATTCCAATGTTGGAGAAGGCGGTAGTAGAAGAGACAATCTTAGATCTTGCGTGTCATCCATGATGAATTTTAGCATTGATCGGTATGTAAATATGTCGCAGACGGCAGCGAAAAGAGGGAAGGAAAAGGGTCAACACGGGTAAGAGAATCACACGACGGTCGGCGACTGGAAATGAATGGGGTGAAAGAGTTGAGGCATCGCGAACTGTCAAAACTTCTGCGCAGTGGATACTGTATAAATCCAACTCACTGTAAGCATACTGCATATATTGTAAGAATATCGAGAGCAAGTTCACGCCATGAACAGGCAGGCCTTGGCTTTGACTTACATGTCTCGCCTAGCCATAGCTATATCCACTGTTGGGGGGGGAGGGGGCGGAGCCTCGTCAACTGGTACGTGCCTGTGCATGTACGAAGTACGGAGTACAGGAGTAGTTACTCCCAGGCGCGCTGATCGATCTGGAGTTGACAGCCACTCCATGTGGCGCTGTGAGCTTCAGCCACAGGTCTAAAGAGCCCGCTGGTGCCACTGGCTTTCCGGAACATCACACCTTCACTGGCTCAACTTGAGAACGACAGATTTGTGATTCCTCATTTGCATCTTGTCGCAGCGCCTCGGTCACCATGGCCCGCCTATCCCAGGGAATAGCGCTCTCGGATAACGCCGTATCATCTCCCGATGTGTCTCTCGCAGAGCTGACACAGCTGCTCTTGAGACTGCAGCAAAACATTCTGCACCCCACGCCTGACCGAGACCGACGACTACGAGCGAGCGAGTACGAGAGGGCAAGAGTAGAATCGGTATGTTGTAGAGGATACTAAACACATTTATGGAAGCGAATTACTGATGCATCTTCGTTAGATACTGGAATATGCGCGATCCGTTTTGACGAAACTAGAGCAGGATGCTCTGCAGGTCAAGGCACCAACGAAGAGAGCACAGACGCAGAGCCTCCTAAATGCAAACCGCGACAGGCTTGAGACGCTGCTAGATCGATTAGAAGACCTCCGACATGTGAGAGCAAGAGAACGCTGATGAAAGCTTAAGCATTTGCTGACGTATGGTGTAGATTGCTGCTGATGACGATGGCAGCTCCGACGAAGAGGATCTCCTGGCAGGCATAATCAAGACGCCCAGCGAAAGTATGGACTCTGCATCCTCAGAGACCAGAGAAGGCTCTGATATTGTTGAGACTCCACCTGATACCCTGGCTCGCGAACTCACGCCGACACATGAATCTCTTTCATCATCACAATCTGCCCTTCCCGCCACCACACCCGCCGTCACCACACCACCGCCACCATCGTCATCACCACCTACCCAACTTACACAGACAATGCGGTCTCGCTCCTCCGCACAGCCAGCCGCATCATCGACAACACCAATATCACCGACATCACCGACATCACAGACTTCCGCTCGCGCTGCTCTTTTCGCCAATAGACGCAAACCAACCGAGCCACAAACATCCACAGCCACGGCCGAGGCCATGCTCGACCAACAAAAAGCAGAGCAGGATTTTTTGTCAGAATCCATACTTAAATTGGCTAGCTCGCTAAAAGAAAGCTCTAAGCAGTTCTCTTCGACCTTGAACGCCGACAAGGAAGTTTTAAACCAGGCGGGTGAGGGAATCTCCAAAACGGAGCTGAGCATGGACTCAGCAAAGGGGCGGATGGGCGCCCTAAGGAGGATGACGGAGGGCAAGAGCTGGTGGGGACGCATGATGCTATTCGCGTGGGTTTACGGGCTCATGTTTGGACTGGTCTTTCTTGTTTTTGTGATGCCCAAGTTGAGATTCTAGTAGGGACGGCATGAATAGATGGATTGCGGGGAACATATACTGCTTCTATGAGATATCACGACTGTACCATTCATGTTTGACGACAAATTGTACGTATACACTCTGGGTTTATTTAAAACTGTCCTTAACCACAACCTTCATCTCTGGACCTCATGTCATCCGTGCTGATAGTCTCCCATGACGATGCCTCAGACGCCATTTCTGCCTTCTTATCAATGAGCACATCTTCTCCATCAGAAGCTGCAGTGCACTGTTTGCTTGGAGAGCCGCATAGTATTCCAAACTCAGGTTCACCATCACTGTCACCAACCAACGATTCGGTATCGGTCTCAAACTCTACATCACCCTCCCCATCCACCGCCCCGTCTACGTCCTCAGCATATGAACCATACGTCACCGACCCCTGGCTCGCCGCATTCAACTCTCTACCGAAGTTGCCAGAGAAACGTGTGCGTCTTCCCACAGGCTTGCCGCCAGCCTTGGATATAGCAGATATGATTAGCACGAGGGAAATATGAATGTATGTTCAGTGATCAATCTGGAGAAACAAACCGGAGGCGCATACACAAAGCACGAAGACGGCATGGTTCTGTACTTGCTAACTCGATCTTCCCAGTCTATCCCGGTCTTGCGCCGAAAAAAGTACTTGAAATAGTCAAGCTGCGGGGTCAATCTTGTCGAGAAGTTGCCGTTGCGGAAGTGTCGAGGGTTGGAGTCGCCTTTGCATTTGGAGTGTTTCGCGGCGAACCAGTATAGCCGTGGTTGGGCGATGGATTCGAATAGCTGTTGCAGTTTAAAAGGATTAGCTGAGGCTTTGAATCTAAAATAAAAAAAATTAATTTTGAAATAAACAGAGTTGAATATAAGACGGGTATCAAGACTGTCAGGCGCTCACATAGAGGGTATACTTTTCGGCTTGGCCCGATTCTTCGTAGTTGTCGCGAGTAAGCTCGACTTCGTAGGGAAAGTTGTACAGATCGTAGTGGACGCGGTACAGATCTAAGCGGCATTTTTGTCAGGTACGTACAAATGACGGTGAAAATGAGAGCCGTACTGGTGTCGACAAACTTGTCCGCCAGGAGCTTGGCTCTATGTGTTTTTATCTTCTTCCGCTTGGCTGCCTTTTCGAGCGCCAGGCGCTTTCGGAAGCAGTACTCTGAAAGGGGGAGTTTCTCATTGGCGCCGATGGATATCTCGAACCAGTCGAAGTCGAGGATTTTTAGTGTCTTCCGCTTGAGGCCCTCTCTTACTGAAGATCTGTGTTTAGGACCAACTGATGAATCTGCTTAAAGAAGAAAAGAG
>JASWJB010000418.1:0-31406 GCA_032433595.1 Conoideocrella luteorostrata
TTTTTTTTTTTTTTTAATTATTATTCGAAAACATCTGCTGTGCTCCATACATACGGACACAGATCGAGATCTTGTACTGCCTGAGTCGCCCCTAGTGCAGGAATGTGACGTTGGAAAAACGGGAGATGAGCGCGTCGATCACACTCCAACACCCCTCCCAATCATGCACCTTTATGCAGGGAGTTTTGTGTACACTTGCTCGACGCTAAGGATTTTTTTTTTCCACCTGTTTCTTGCTCACGAGCTCAAAAGGAAACATAGAGTACCTCACTTAGAGCGAGTGTCGCACACGCAACTCGCGCACACGCACCACATCATGTAGTTCGTTGTAATGGTTGCTGGACAAAGCAAAGCAACCCAAATACCAATTCGCAGGAATGGCATGTCTTCCCCCATGATCGCAGCACGGGACTCTACGAGTTTCAGCACAGAGAAACTAAGAACTGGATCCCAGATACGGAGAAACAAGGAGCAGCAAATATCCTGTCGCACATGGCAATCTCACCTTTTTCAGAACGGAGGGTTAGGGGGGCCGTTACTAGTTAGTCCGCATCTGCATCGAGTGTCAGCCGAGGTCATCGAGATGATTGATTACGACCCTTGTGAGCATCAAACAATGGCTTGTTCATTATTGAGATTGTTTTTTTAATGAAAAAAAAAAGTAATGAAAAAAAAACAATATCCTTGCTTGATCGTGATTGTGGCCAAGATTGATGGTGGTTAGATATGTGCCCTGTGTTGATCACTCTAGAAGCTATTATCGAGTCCTCCGTAGTAGTTGTATGATGAGAGCATATTTTGGCCACGTAGAAAATTCGTGACCATGCAGCAGTGACAAATGACTGGTTTTTACGGAGTACTGTAGATCAAATCTCCTTTTTTTTTTTGGAGTGAGGAGGTTCCCTCCTCTCTTTAGGTACGAAGATGTTACAGCTGTAGTACATTTTTGTTTTTCATTTGTTATCTTATTTTAATTGTATTATTGTAGACGCGACCAAAAGAACTCTGGGCACTCATCTCCTAGTCATCAAAATTTTTGTCATTTTCTGTCGTGAGCCAACTATGGCATTGCTTCATCGCAACCAAGTCATATCAAACCACCCAGTCAACAGATGCTCAAATTAATATATTACAGTAATGATGAACAGGCAAACCCATGCACCACCACTACCATCTTCATCTTCATCATGTGCTCTTCTTTTCTTATGATGATCATGTGTAGCTTCTGCTCGTTCTGCTAGTGTATATGCCGGATATGGAGTCATAGATAACGATGCTTTATCGTTTGAAAGAACAAATCTTTGGGGAAGTGAATTCTGGCAGGCGGGCCCGGCTGTGTATTAGGAATTGGCGCCTCGTCTGAGACAGAGCCGCATTGCATGGTAGCTAGTTATTATTCCTCGTCATCAAACTTGTGTAACCATGCCGGGATGTCGGATGGAGACACTCTGGACCCTTCTCTTGTGTTGGTCGTCTTCTTGTCACTTCATTTCGTTCTTTCCGATCTTCTCTCTTGCTTTTCATTTCTGTGGTCCTGGAGGAGGAGGACGGGGAGGAGGAGCCATCTTTGTAGCTCCAGTATCTACCCTCTTTGCAGCTGGCAAATCGGGCACCTTGAAGCCGCCATTGATTGTTGACGACGCTCCACCAACCTGTGTAAACGTGCCGCCCTTGAACCAGCGATCCTCTTCCGCTTTACGCTTCTTGCTCAGCTCTGCCTGCATCTTGGGGTCCACAAGCTCTAGGCCCTGAACTGGCGTGAATGCAAGTGATGATGCAGTACCTGTGGCGGAACCAACCGTGGTTCCGACGCCAGATGCACGCAGACCCTTTCCCCGAAGATCAATACTGCCCGGTATTTGGCCAAAGCCACCGATGGAAGATGCAGCACCGCCGACAGTGCTGGCACCTCCCCAGCCTTTGTTCTTGGCACTGAGCTTTGCCCGTGTACGCTGGTCAATCTGTACGTTTCGGATCCGGCCGTCGTTTTGCTGGCCAATCATACCCATGCCAACAGTGCCCGAGCCTGTTCCGTAGCCTATTTCAATTTCTTCCTTGCCAAATGCCATTCTGTTCTGGACCTTGCGCAGATCTGTCATGGCTACTGCTTCCTTGGCCTTTCTGGCTTGGCGACCTCCACGTTTTCTCGATGGTTTATCACCAGGAACGGGCAGAGCTCGTTGACCCTTGTTGGGAGGTGGCTCTGTAAGCTTCTCTAGCCGTTCTAGACATTGCGATTTGAGTTGATCGCCCGTCGTACCGTCGGGGGTCGAATGAATGCGATCTACCCGCGCGGCTAGCACGAGCTTCGCAGCCACAATTCTCATGGCTTGCTTTTTTAAATCATTGGGTATACCGCGAATCATCTCCGAGTTGTAAATATATCCTTGTTGTCGAACGCCAATATTTGTTGCCAAGCCCGCTTGTCTTTTCTTTGATCCCCATGAAGGAATATTGCAGGCTGGGGTCTTTGACAGTCCAGTAAGACCACCGGCTGCGTTTAACAGTTGAGCTGCAGTTAGAGACCCAATAAGAGCTGTCAAGTTCGGCGCAAATATATTCATGCGAGACTGCACATACTCGGCCAGGGTCTGCTTTGCTCTATGTAATGACACCATCATAGCGCTTGCCTGGCGTACTCTATTCAGCTCCTCGGGGTTGAGTTCTTGACCCTTTGACGTCGTTGCTTCCACCGTGACAACCATAAGAGACGGACCGTCCAAAACGGCCTTCAGCCCCATATTCATCGGATTGTTTGTTGATGTTTGCAGCGCTTTGATGTTCTCCGAGTCCATGGGTCCATTGCCGATGATAGACACCACCTTAGCGTATTCCAGCGGTGTCGTGACCAGTCGCTCGAGTTCAGGAAATCGCGTAGAGTAGTGATCGCGGATAAATTTATGCACCAGCGCCACTTCACCATCAATCATGGTTGAAAGGCTGTTCGACTGCGTCAGGAGGTGATACTCCGGATGGTCTTCGATGTTGCCGACGTTTGTTGACTGCGTAGATGCTTGTGATCGGTAATGCGCAATTTTCTGTAGCGTTCGGTCCACAATGTCAGGGCTGTGTGTCCAAAGATTGGATGTAAACGAACCGTCTCTTTAAATTTGAAATCGACGTCGCTTGCGATGAAAAAGGGGGGGGGGGTTTTACTAACCTCTAAAACCGGCTCCAGAGTCGCCATCAAGCTCGCCACGCTGCGGACGTCTTTAACTGCGCCAAGCTGCATCTTCTCTACCTTGACCTTGGTCGCTTCCGTATCCTCTACACCGTTCATCTCGTTTGTTTCGTCATCGTCAGACCCGTCTTTGTCACCGTCAATGTCCATGGTGTCGTCTCCATGTCCATGTCCATTTTGGTTGGGTTCGTCGTGCACGAGACCATCGTTTTCGTTCTCTTCTGCTTCGTCCCCTGAGTTTCCAAAATCGTTGAGGAGCTCATCAGCAACGGTAGACATGACGGCGACTGAGAGGGGCTCGTCGTCTTATGTGTCGTTGAATGATGAAAGCGGAGAGAGATTGTCGCGGGAAGGTTCAAATATCTACTCAATACTCCGTACTCCGTAGATAATTTACCTGCTAGGCTGCGAGGCTGAGAAATAATGTCGAGGCAAGGTGGCCCGTGCGCCGCCGACTAGTCAACCAAAGTCTAATCAGAGGTACGGTTGACCACCAAAAATTTAGCCTCGTCCTTTGTCTGTTCCAAGCGCAAAATACCACATTGCAACCAGCAAGATTTCCAGCTAATCACTTATCTCGCTGATTAGTTAGGGGATCGAGGAAATTTTTGGCCATGGAGGCTTCCAGGGGACCCCCACGGGTCAAGAACAAGGCCGCTGCGCCCGTTCAGATCAGCGCCGAACAGCTGCTTCGCGAGGCGGTTGATCGTCAAGAAGGTGGCATCCAAGCGCCGACTCAGAAATTCTCCGACCTCGAGGAGCTCCACGAGTATCAAGGACGAAAGCGCAAGGGCTTCGAGGACTATGTGCGCCGAAATCGAGTCAACCTGAAGAACTGGACCCAATATGCGCAATGGGAGTTGGAGCAAAAGGAGTTTGCCCGCGCGCGATCCGTTTTCGAACGCGCCCTTGACGCCCTTCCCCATAATGTGGTCCTCTGGATCCGATATATCGAGGCGGAGATGAAGTCGAGAAACATCAACCATGCGCGGAACCTGCTGGATCGAGCTGTTACGATACTGCCCCGAGTCGACAAGCTATGGTACAAATACGTGTACATGGAGGAGATGCTAGGCAACATTCCTGGTACGCGACAGGTGTTTGATCGATGGATGCAGTGGCAGCCAGATGAGGCAGCTTGGAGTTCTTATATCAAGCTGGAAAAGAGATATGGCGAGTTCGACAGAGCCCGTGCCATCTTTCAAAACTTCACCATGGTTCACCCTGAGCCACGCAACTGGATCAAATGGGCCAAATTTGAAGAGGAGTACGGAACGAGCGAGCTGGTGCGTGAAGTGTTTGGTGGCGCTGTAGAAGCCCTGGGCGACGAGTTCGTGGACGAGAGGCTCTTCATTGCGTATGCCCGGTTCGAAGCCAAACTGAAGGAATACGAGCGTGCCCGGGCCATCTATAAATACGCCTTGGATCGATTGCCACGGTCAAAGTCCATGGTGTTACACAAAGCCTACACCACATTTGAGAAGCAGTATGGCGACCAGGACGGAGTAGAAGATGTTGTGTTGTCAAAACGGAGGGTGTACTACGAGGAACAGGTCAAGGAGAACGCCAAAAACTACGACGCCTGGTTTGACTATGCTCGTTTGGAGGAATCATCGAGAGACGTCGATCGGATCCGAGACGTATATGAAAGAGCGGTTGCCCAAGTGCCCCCTACACAAGAAAAGCGGCACTGGCGACGGTACATCTACTTGTGGATCTACTATGCCATCTGGGAGGAACTCGAGGGACATGATATCGAGCGAGCGCGGCAAATATACAGCACCTGCTTGAACTTGATACCGCACAAGAAGTTTACATTTGCCAAAATCTGGCTTCTTGCAGCCCAGTTCGAGGTCCGTCAGGGACAGCTCACAGCTGCGCGAAAGCTTCTGGGCCGGTCTATCGGCATGTGTCCCAAGGACAAGACCTTCAACGGCTATGTCGACCTGGAACGCAAGCTGTTCGAGTTTGTGCGGTGCCGCTCCCTCTACGAGAAGCACATTGAGTACAACCCCGCCAACTGCCAGACTTGGATAAAGTTTGCAGAGCTAGAGCGGGGGCTGGACGACCTCGACCGCACCCGAGCAATCTTCGAGCTAGCCGTCAGCCAGCAGCAGCTTGATATGCCCGAGCTCCTATGGAAAGCTTACATCGACTTTGAAGAGGAAGAAGGCGAGTACGACAGGACCCGCGAGCTATACGAGCGCCTTCTCGAAAAGACGGACCATGTCAAAGTGTGGATGAGCTACGCACACTTCGAAATCAACATCCCCGAAGCCGACGAAGAAGAAGAGGGCGCAGGAGGAGAAGGAGAAGAAGAAGAACAACAACAACAACCTCTCAGTGAGGAGGCCAAGACCAGAGCACGCAAGGTATTTGAGCGGGCTCACAAGAGCATGCGCGACAAGGATCTCAAGGACGAACGCGTGTCCCTGCTCAACGCCTGGCTGTCATTTGAGCGAGAGCACGGGTCGGAGGGGGATATCGACAAGATACAGAAGCAGATGCCTAGACAGACAAAGAAGAGGAGGTTGCTGGAAGATGACACGTACGAGGAGTACTTTGATTATGTATTCCCCGCGGATGACCAGCAAGCAAAGAACATGTCAAATATTATGGCCATGGCCCAGAAGTGGAAACAGACTGGGGGAGGGTTGGCAGGCTCATAAGGTCATGAAAATAATCCGTCTCATTACAATAAGTTACCTTTTTTGTCAATGTGAATAAATAAGCTCATTCTTTTTATTTATTTATTTTTCAAAGTAACGTGTACAATCTGTCTATAACCTGTAACTAATACCGTAGGGGCAGAACATTTTCAGCACATGACTGTGAAAAGGTGCATCATCTCACTGAAATAAATCTCCTTTACGCTGAACAATTTCAAACCGGAGCAGGATAATACGGAATGGAGTAGCGCACGAGAAGGACTATCATAGCGCTCGTCTGAGGACATGGTTGGACACTAATGAAGGTCTTAGGTTTTGCACGTACAACATATATTACTATAGCACTTCAAGACTTCACGTGATAAAGGCCGTGTGGCTCAATGGCAGAGCGTCTGACTACGATTGACACCTGTTAATGGATGTGATCAGAAGGTCGCAGGTTCGACCCCTGTCTCGGTCAAGCACTAAATTTTTTGCACTTCGGGTCACCGTTTTGTTCTCTTTGCTTCTGTATTTAATAATTCACACGAGCTAGTTATCAGTTGGGAAAGGGCTCCGCTAATGAACAGGAAACATGATACGTACAGTTTGGAAGGTTTCGTACATCGTATACTAGTACTCCGTACTCCGTAGAGTGGTGATTATTATCAACCAGTCACTCGGCTCACACCCCATATTGTTCTTCTTCATCATGCCCTTCCATCGCAAGAGCATATTCATACTGCATGGCCAGCCATGTAATTGAATCCCCTCATAACCGCACAAAAATAGTATGGGGCCATTACCTATGGATAATAAAACTCCCTGGAACCCAGTCCGTCGATTTGACGCAGTACCAACAATCCGTCTCACTCAACTTTGAGTCACCGGCTGGACCATTATTCTGATCAATGCTCGCGTATAAACTCCAGCCATGCAACTCCAGCAGCTCCACCAGCCGAAGAATCAAGAGCCTTGTCGTCATGGTCTCCTCCCCGGTAGCCGCCCACGGATAACCATGGAGCTTGAACTCATGATGGTTCGCGGCCGTGCTTTTGTCACTTTCCCGCTGCAGGAGCCTCAAGGACGCGAGCAGCCCGGAGAACGCGGAGGTGAGATCCCGCGGCGCCCCCAGGAAGCGTAATCTGTCGCCGGCTTTGAATGAGATGGCCATCCACTCAGCCTTTGGAGGTGGTACGGGTTGTTTGCGGAAAATCAGGGTATCCTTGTCACCCTTTTTGCGTGATATGTCCGTCGAGGCCGTCATGATCCAGCCCCTTTCGTACAAGCACGCGAACAGCTCTCGCATGAGAATCTGGGCAGGGACGGCGTCAGGACCCGTGCCGACGCCGATCCACGGATTGCCTCGCAGCTTGAATTCGCGGGAGACGGAGTAGGGACGCTCTGCCTGGATCCCTTTAACCCAGCAGCGCAGTATGGTGGCTCTTATAGCGTCAACATCCTCCGAGGGAAATTGGATTACGCGAATTCTGTCGCTCATGTGGAGGGAGAGAGAGCCGAAACTTGTCCTGAAGGTCTCATCAGGGCTGTATCCTGGTGGTGGTGGTGGTGGTGGTGGTGGTGCAGATGCTGAAGTCGAAGGCGCCTTCTCTTGATTCGGCTGCGGCCGTTGCTGGCCAACATCTTCGTTCCGGTCGGACATCTTGATGGCTGTGATTCTTGTGGTTGCAAGCAGTCAGGCTTCACATAATCCAGAAGTTTAGGACAGAGTTTTGGGATCACGCATGAACTGCCGCGCACATGGCAGCTTACTCTGCTGACCGGCCCGCCCACTTGGGCTGACGACAAGCCTGTCTGTTGGCCGAGCAAGGCGTTACGAAGTGTAATCGAACTGTGATCAATACAGATGTAGGATAACTAGACGTCGGCCTAAAAAAATAAAATAAAAATTGTTGCCAGCTACCTCAGAGTGTTGTGGCATTTCGGGGAGCAGTTACACCAGCCCAAGTAGTTGGATTACTATGTCCCTTCTCACATGGCTGCAAGCGAACGATTGCCGCAGCACAACACCGCTTCTCATATGGCAAGGCAAGTCCAGCCAGTTGAGCAAAGTCCAGTAACTAACTACCGCGTACTTATCGCAGGAGTATTTGTCGACCAGCAGCAACTATTGTCTGCTCTGTGAGACAGAGACCGTTCCTCAAATTGCCTCCCGCCGTGACCGTCTGGCACTATTCAACAACATTGTACTCCGCACTCCGAACTCCATGCATGCTTATTTCCAAGTACGGGACTTTCGCCATGTATGGGCTTACCGAGGACAAGCCTACCGAGTGCTCCGTACCTCGTGAGTTGGTGTCAGAGTCACTACCCTATACGGCCCCAATTCACCGACGGCTGCTCCGTACTCGGTCGGTACTACATACAAGCCAGAAATATCAACTATAAATCTCTAAGTTAGTTGACCAGGTGGTAATTATAGCATTGCCAACAATCACATCTGGTGCCATCTGGCCATCATTCAAGGCACTTAGTTAGGGCACACAAGTTGGTACTCGTACGATGATGCATGATGTCATACCTCAGCCCCTGCTCCTCGCCAACACCTCGCGCCCTCCTCCTCCTGCGCGGTCCCACCGCCTTCCTTGGCCTGATCATCCGATTCCTCCCTCTCAGTTGCATTGTATCATCATCTCCCGTGTGGTTGTCACCCATGCCCCCCCCCAGTCTGGACCGATTCTGCACCCAATGCGAGTTACACTCACATCATGCTCAGAATCGAGATTTGGTCGTTTCCTATCTTGGGGGCAGCGTCACCTCGCCTCGCGTCACGCCACACATTCCTCACGCCAAGCTCTTGATGGAGTAGAGAGTGCACTTAAGAAGCGCAGTAAATATATCTTGCCAACAACTCATGTCATCATCATATATTCATACGGTTCGTTCCTCTATAGCATTTTCCTGTAAAAATCGAGCAACGCAGCAAAAGAAACGTCAATCCCAGCAGAGCAGAACCAACCACCATACGGAACAAAAGTCTGCTACAAACGGATCAGAAAGCAACATACATACTCCGTAGTGTAAACCAGCAATGGCCGACAGGCACAAAATAGCTCCCTCAATCCTAGTCATAATAATACCACGAATTCCCGCCCTTCATACCCACTCACATTCTGCCAACACAGGATCTTATTTTTTGGGGGGCTGCCCTTGTATCCGCAGAGCCGACTGTTCCGTGTGGCAGACGGAACGCGGCACGGTCCTTAATAAAGAGTCTTTCCACCAACGTCGATCGATGCGGCATGGTCACTTTTTTTTCTTGGCCTTCCACTTCTCGCTACACAACGTGTCCATGCCGTGCTATTCCTTTGTTAGGAAAGCCCGATTGATCCTGGCATCTTGTTTGACCTGCATTCCTCCCTGTCACACACGACCGTTGTCTCGGCGTCCACCCTTTTCGTTTTTTATTTCCGCGAATCAATGCCGTCTCCTCCTACTCCGTAGTTGGAATGAGGATGAACACTTTGGGGGCAGGTTCTTGTTCTAGTAGCGGCGATCTGTCACAAACACAATTGTTATTAGTCATTCCTTTTTTAATATGCAGCTGGGCAAACACTGTGTTGATGGAAGTAACGTTAAGAAACAAGGAATAAAATTGGGCAAGCGTGAAGATCTGGTACAAAATATTGCATGTCGGGAGATCCGGAGGTATGACAGCTTTGGCTGTACATACACGACTCCGCCAGATCTGCCTGCCTAATGCAATGATCTTTGCCCGTGCCATGCCCACGCAGTAGTGCAAATAGCTAAATCTTTGATTGCGCTTTTCTTTTGTACCCATCCATAGTCGTGCGACGTTCTTCGTTTGTATTGCCCTCTGTACCAAAACGCCGGACAACACATTGTCGCTGAAAATGCCAAATCATAAAAAAGAAGAGAAATAAAGGCCGTTTTCGTCATTTAACTCATAAAAGGCATGCCACTTGGCTGCATCTTTCATTCGTGTGCACCATGCCGTTCCTAGTATACTCTTTATATTAAGGATAGAAGGGGGACACGGAACAAAACAAATGGCAAAATGAGGAAGACTGGCTCATCGATCGTAACCCATGGGAGGAGCGGGAAGTCTACCGGAGCTGTACGGATTGTCATCGTAGTATCGCGGCCCGTAGTCTTCCCTACCATGGATGTCAAGGTCACGATACCGAGAAGGCGCCCAGCTTTCTGCTCTTCGGGGTTTGTTGCCCGGGTCTTGAATCATTTGGCGCCGTTGCTCTCGTTTTTCATGGCGTTTAGCCTTTTCTTCCTGAAAGACTTTGCATTCGTGGGTCATCTCCTTGGCTTCCTTCATTTCCTCAAATGCGCCTTTGATACCCATGGCAGCAATGCCAACGGACGCGGCATCTTTCATGATGGCCTTGGTCTTGAGCTTCTTGGCATCGGCAGCGCTGAGACGGCCCTCCTTGACGGCTTTTTGACGCGCAGTCCTCTTCTCCATGCTTTGATAAACACCGTGTGCCGCGTGGATGGTTGCAACAGTAGCGAGACCGGTAGTAATAATCTGCTTACCTTTCATCTTTTTGGCTTTCCGTTCGTCCTCATCTGAGTCGCCAAGGTCCGACTCGGATCCATAACCGCGCCCTCCACCTCCTCGACGAGATGAGTCTCGGTAACCGCCCCCCCGATTTGACCGCTCGTACTCGTAGTCTCCCCCTCGGCTGCGGCTGTCGCCGTAGCGGGGGTCGTCGTCATACTCATCCGAGTATCTTCGAGATCGTCGTGAAGAGGCACGGTCGTCAAAATCATCCTGGTCGCGGCGGCGATGATCGTCCGCGGCAACGGCCCCGCCGCCAATTCCAAGCTTGGCCAAGCTGTTGCGAGCCTTGTCGACCACACTGCGGCTACGACTTCGCCGGTGTCTATCGGGGGATTCGTCTCTTGAGTCATAACTTCGGCCTCGGCTGTCGGCACGACTTCGAGATCTTGAACGGTGATCGAAGGCAGCCTTGGCGCCTAAAGCACCCAAACCAGCCGTGGCCAGGGCGGCAAGGCCGGTTGCACCACCACCGCCTCCACCTCCACCGGCTTGTGAGCGAGCTCGGGAACGAGATCGGCTGCGTCCGGTTGCCTTGTCTTCCTCAATGTCCTTCTTGGAACCATTGATGAGACGGTTGCCAACTAGACCACCAATGACGGACTCGGCGAGACCCAATTTGCCACCTTTGTCGCCTGTCGCAGCGTCGACAGTCGCAGCACCGGCAGCGGCGGTGAGAATGCGCTTCGTCTTTTCGCCTTTCCAACCGCCAGGCTCCTTGGACACGCGAAAGGCTTCCGTGGCGCCGGCCAGAAGCGATGCCATGGCGGCTTTCTGAATCTTATTTGCTCCCGAACCGCCCATGGTAGAGCCGGCGCGAGACCCGGTAGGGCTCCCAGCGCGACTGCGATTGTCCCCGTGTCTATCGTTGTCCTTGCCTCCACCAGTGAGAGTCTTGACAGCGGCACCGAGACCCGTGGCAGCCAAGGCGTTTTCGAGAAAATTCTTGTGGCCTTTTTTGTTTCTGGAGTCATCGTCTTCGTCAGAGTAGTATTCAGTGACTTGACCATCACGGCCGCGGTGAAGGATGTAATGGGCCTTTTGGTCCTTTCTGGCCTGTTGTTTGCTGTAGAACTCAGCACCCTGATATCCAGCTAGAGCACCGAAGCCGGCGAGGGCGACCGAGGAGAGGGGATTGCGTTGCACCTCCAAGCCATCCTGCTTGGCTTCATAGCGATCGTAAAGCTCCTTGCCACCTGCGAGCAGGGCGGCGCCGGCCACAGCGGCGATAATCTTCTCTTGCTTTGTCATGCTCTTCTGCTTGGACCGGCGTTCCTCTTCTTCATAATAGGAACCCGAACGACGCATTCCACGATCATGATCGCGGTCGCGAGATGGCTCATAGCGATGGTCATTGCGATAATCGTAAGTTTCTTCGTAGTAACGGTCATGGTCGGCAGAGCGGGCTCGGCGAACATCCCGGCCGCTTGGCGGGGGGAAGTCCCGGCGAATCTCCTCAACGGATAGGTCACTATCCTCTCTACCACGAGGAACTAATTCTCTGGACGATAGAGGCCTCCCATAATCACGAGAATCGAGATAGCGAGGGTCTCTGTCGTCGCGCCGCTCCTCTCGCACATAACGTCGGGGAGGATCCCGCTCGTAGGGATCGTAGCTGGCCATTCCAGCGGCGGCGGGGTGAAGTGTGGTGGGTGGCGTGCGGGCAGGCGCTGGTGATGATGTAATGCAACGGTTCGCCGTTATTTGCTGAAAAAAAAAAAAAAAAAAAGGTTCGTTTACTTGTAATGAAAAGGTGAAGCGCTGGTCAGAATCAAATCACGGCAGCGACGAAACCTGAGTTGCTTGATGACTCAAATCAAAGAGACGAAAAGGCAGAGCGAAAATTTGATGTCAAGGTTTGCGTCGGGAAGGATCCGTCTGAGCTCAGGTGGGAGAGGGAGCATGAGAGCGATTGACGACGACATCAGGCGGAAAGAAGTGGGCGGCTCTGGGCGTCGACGCTGGCTGGGTGGCTGGCCGTGGAAAGGAGGGGCCAAGACGGCGTACACGTTGGGCAATGACCCTGAATGACGAGCAGCTGCTGTGCGAGAGAGGCCTTGGGCAGGTCTTGGGAGGCTGGGCATACCGCACAGTGTCCGGCTGGCCGATGGCTGATGCCTGTTCCCTGCTCGTTGCGAGGCACAGTCAATAGCCGCGTGCATGGCGACCAGCATGGCGAGCGTACGGTGGCGGTTGATGTGCGATGGTGGTGGTGGGCAAAGAAAGGTTGGCTGGCTTACAATGGACGGCAGCGGTGGAGACGCCAGAACAAAGTGTACTATGCTAGTGACTCTGTAGTGGCGGCGTTCCCCCCTATGGCCCGTCGGTTTTGATGGGGCTGCCGATGGGGCTGCCGATGGTGCTTGATTGCTCGGTTGCCTTGGCTTGGTCGATTGTGGCGCGAGTTCTCCATGCTATTCGCGGAGGACCCGAATGTTCGGGTTATGTCTGTCAACCTTGGAGGCAGCCAGGTGATACTATCTACGAGGATAACGGCAGTTATCATGGACGGTATTGACATTTCCTGCGAAGCTTCCATTCCGGTTTGTCTTTTGCTCTGTAGGTGGAGATCAGGGCAGATAGTCCGATAGGCAAGAGCTGAAACTTGGACCGCTGTTGGAACGCCTAGCCCCTAACACAAACCTCTATAATCTTCCACTCGCTTACTTCATAGTCTCGCGAAATGATTTGAATATGAAGAAAAGACCAAAAAAAAAAAAAATTTTTTTTTTATCACGCGGTTTGCTGCATCACACAACATTTCGACATGTCCTTATCCACTCTCCATCGCTCCCTCAAAGTTCCGAGGCATGGCCGAGAATCAATCAATGCATAACATGCTCATGCTCATGCGCCTCCACCATTCGGATCCAGTGCGATGCCCAATTGCGGATCCGGCCGTGGGCATCACAGTACTTTAGCTAGCGAGCAAAGGCTTTTATCCTGGTGGGGGATGACGCCCGTGGTCATTTTGCAAAATGATACTCCGTACATCGACGTCTCTTGATACGCTTCTCTCAATAACTACCGTCTTTGAACAATGTGTCTTCTGGATGTGACATGTGACTCTCTCTCCCTCTGTCTCTCTCTGGCTAGGTGGTAACTATGGGACGGCGGTCATCCGTGGCCCGCGCATGCCGCGACGTCACGGCAGAGTCACTCCTAGGTGCTGCGCCGCCGTAGCCTCAGCCACGCTTCTGCTTGCTTCGCCTCGCTTTTGGCGTTTGTTGCAGTCGGAGAGGTCTGTTCAATCGCGGTCAACTCCTCAACGGGGCTTTGGTCGGGCCGGAGAAACAATTGCACTGAGAGATAGATGGATGGATGGATGGCAGCATTACCATCGAAACATGGGCATTCGTTCACTGCAATGCCACGTAAAACACGCTTTTGCACTTCATCCCCTAGGGGAGGAACTCCGGAGTTGCTCGAGCTTCTCGAGTTCCGTCGGTGCTCATCCTTCCCATATTGGCAGGTCGTGAGCCCGCCGCTCAACCCAACGCCTGGCCGCTGATTACTCCATTGTCCATCCAGCTTCTCTTCTCGGACGGCCGTGGCTCTCCATACAAAAAGCCCTTCATGCTCCCTCCATCCTGAATCCTATTCATTGGTCGTGCCAACCCACCAATCAAGTACCGGCCGTGTACGATGGATGCTATACGGCGTAGTAGTTAACACGTCGCAAAGGTTCATTATTTGTTGGACCGCCCCCCTTGTACGAGCATTGACGATCAGGGCCCTATTTATGTCCTTCCTTTACTCATAACGGTTGCCTGAAGCGTCGTCATAACATGACGCCGGCGTCACACCATTTACAGCGACGCCAATTCCCACCTTTGCGTTCCCGCGACGCCATTCGCGGCTGGATCGGCGTGCTGTGTCTGACCATGATGTCGGTCGGCTGTCTTGTATCCAGTGTTGTTTGCTCGTACTACATGGAGTAGCTGTAAGTTGGTGAACCCCGCGCAGATCACGCTAGCTCTCACCTCACCCAACGAGTGCAACAGCTCGTACATGGAAGTACTATATAAAGTTGACCGCTCGGCCAACCGTGAGTACACGCTCTGATTCCCTCTGATGCTGGGCTGCCTACTCTCTGTACATATCGAATCAATCTACCTGTCAATATCAGTCCATATTAGTCAATCCCACTCAACTCCAGTCGACCCTTCTCTCGATAATCTATACCAATCCGTCCATTCATCATGAAGTCTGCCGTCCCCATCGTGAGCCTGCTTGCCACCCTGGCCGCTGCTTCAAACGACCGCCGTCAAAAGTGAGGTCCTTTTGACACCACATTGTGTTACATCATCCAAAGCAACTTCCGACACGAATTTAACTAACCATCGTCCCCAAAAACAGCACCCATCTCTTCTCTATCCCCCCGTCTCCAACACAGAACGAGAGCTCCATCGGCAAATTGTCCATCCTGCCCGTCTCGACTCACTCCGGCTCCTCTACATCAGCCTCGTCCGGAACTGCCTCAGGACCCGCGTCTGGATCTGGCTCTCAGGCACCTACCACCATGGGACACATTACCGGCAGCGCACCACCTCCTAGTACTCAAAGGTAAAGTCTACCTACCTGCTATCCTCTTTACACGTTTGACCTGATACTGCCGAACTGGTTGTCTCATCTCAAGAACGGTGTCGAAAAGCGACATGACCAATTATAGCTAACAACACTCCAGCGCCACCGTCACTGTTCCAACAACCACTCCCTCTGGCTCTAGCTCTGGCTCTCAATCTGGATCCAGGACCGCCTCCGGTTCCAGCAGCGGTACGCAGAGCCAGACATCGAATCCCGCTGCAGCACCCACTGCATTTGGAAGCAATCTTGTTGCTGGAGTCGTTGCGCTTGCTGGACTGGCTGTCGCCATGTAGGTCGTAGCCTTGGGCTTGGCGCTGCGACCGCAGAGTCATCGAGTCGTCCGGAGGTCCATCCCAAAGTGAATGATGAAGCTTCACCAAAAGGCACAACTTGACAACCGCGACGAATCATTATAATTATATCAAATTACATGTCATGTTGCACCAACACTCGTTTCATCCGTATACTCAGGTACTTATTGCACTGCACAATACTCAATGCCTTTGGATTATTTTTTTGATCCTATCGTACAATACAACAACGCCGTGGCAGCATCAGATACCCGCGCTGTCCAGCATCGAGTGTGGAGTGAGAAGAAAGATCGGTTTTTCTTGTAAAAAAAAAAAAAAATAGAAAAAAAATAGAAAAGAACCAGAACATGTTACTTTCAAAAGCTTAGAACAAAGCCAAATCAGGCCTCCATTCCCCCCGTCTCTACGACAAGAAACAAGGTGATTCTTTTGTGTTTTTTTCGAAACAAACTCCATTGTCCCTTCCACTCTCTCATGGAAAAAAAAGGAAGAAGAGAGTGGATAAAATGCCACCAAAAAATAAAACCATAAAAAAAATGCATTGCATGAAAGAAAAACGAATGGATTTCCTCGTGTGCAATTAGCACTTGTTCGCAGAACAGAAGCAGAAAGATGAGTTAAAATAATCTTCATGCGCTTTTTTGTATATATGCCACTTTTCGGGTTTCTGCTATTCCCTTTTGCTCCATTTCATGCCCACGCTGAGGACACATGTTCGCCGTTTCGCTTTGCAAAGCTTTTCCAGATTCAGAAATAACAAAAATTGAATCCTTGACCCCTCATTAAGAGGGCCGCCCTGGACGAGTACGGTGATACCTTCATACAATGACGTGACAAATCACTCTCGGTAGGAATATCAAGAATAAAACACACGCAGTCGCTGCGGCAGAAGAGTCTCGAGGCGACCAACAGCAGCTCGTCCAGGCTTCGGTGTCCCAACCAAAAGTCCAAAAAGTGAACCAGACGCTGCTGGTTCGTGCTGCTGTGAATTTTGCGCATTTGTTTTGGGAATATAAAATCGTCCTGACCAACACCTATAAATCCGCTTGCAAACCTCCAGGCCACAGCTTTCTTGAGGACGGAGAATTGAACTAAAACAAAAACCCCCCCTCCCTCTCCTTAAAGTTCATTCGAAACTGTCTGGCTGCCATAGCCAGAGAAAATAAAGACCACAAGATTTGCCCCAGTTAGCTGTGAAACCTCCCCCCCCCCCTCTCCCATAAGCCTCAATATCATGACCATTTTGTTGAAGAATTCAACCGACACTTGCGCCAGATCGATGTCGTACTCTTCCAGTATTAGCCAGCATCGTATATTTCGCTTCTTGATGCTTCCTTTCGTATTCCTTGATTCCAAAATCCAGGACATATCGACCATTGGACATTGAGGAATTGCTTGGCAATACCTGTATCAAGATCGTCCCCGTGTGCATGCATCAATGAGCCAAAAAGAGGAATAAAAGGAATAGACGTTAATACGGAGTGAAAGCCCTCACTTTGGAGGAGTACCTGGAATGAAAACGGCCAACACCTCGCAAAAAGATATAACTGCATCTTGATGACTGGCCAACCATTGGTCATATGATTCGCGTTGGGGAGTCGCATGGAGTGAAATACTAGTCATATCTCGCCTGAGAATGTGATGCTCCAAGACTAGTATACTCTTGCGACCCGTCATTCAAAAACCACGCTTTCCCCTACCTCTCACACCTGCCCTCCACTCGTCTGTCCACTTCCGTTGCATCTACTCGGCATGGACACCGTTGGTCAACGCAGTTCCGTTGGTTGCCTCCGAACTATGGTTCTGAGTGGGGTATGGGTCTTGTCCTCCCAACTCAGCCGACCCTGAAGGAGCAAAGTCCGGAACATCTGCGGACAGCTGAGTGCTGCCATGACCGTGACCGTTACCATTGCCATTCACCATTCCATTTACTGTTTGACCGGAAGGCATACTGTCAGGAAACTGAGGAAACTGGCCGTCACCTTGAGGCGAAAAGACCATTTGAGGTGGCATGGTGAAAGGCATAGATATGGCTCCGTTAAACGGAGAACCGTAGTTGAAAGGACGGTTCTTGTAAGTCGGATGCGATGGGCCGTTGTTGCGGGCGAAGTCGTCACGATCTCCCATGGGCAAAATGAAGTTCTGCCATCCATTACGGCGACGTAGACGCTCTATGTCATCCTCGCCGATCACGAAGTCAATTTCAATGGAGTTTTCGCACGCCGCTCGGATCATGGCCATATCCTGGGTCAATTCCCTGATACGCTTGAAAGCGGCAATAAAGTGTAGATTGACAAAACCCTGCGAGTCCATGCGCTTCCGCAGATACATGTCTTTACACAGGTTTTCAATCGAGAAGTAATACTCGATCTGGTTCTTGAGGACGACCATGTTATCCCAGTACTGAGGAGGCTGTGGGAAGGAAGTTGCGGACATAGGATGCATGGGGAACTCAAAAGGGCCGAAAGAGGTAGACTGAAGAGGCGGCAAACGCGCAGCAGGCAAAGACATGCGGTTGAAGCTGTGAGCGGCACCATTTCGAGCACGTCCAGCTCTCTGTGAAGTGGGCATGAAGCCTTGGCCATGATGGCCTTGTCGTGTCGGTGGGCTGTAAGGGCCTTGAGGCCTTGCAGGCACAGATCCGTTGTTAGAAAAGCTGGCACCGTTGTGTTGGTGAGAGTGGGAGTTGACAGGATGAGCTCCCCGGCCGCGGTAGCCTCCTCGTCCTCTGTCGGTTCGGCCCTCGGAACGAGCATTAGGGGTACTCTGCTGTTGCAAAACATAGATTGGTAAGAAAGATGTTACACATTGTCGTACAACAACGGAAGACACTATTTTGTGTACTAAGATGGAAAACAGATGGACTTACAGTTGGCTGCGAGGCGGTGGCATCCTTGCCCTTGTCACTGCCTGTCTGAGCAGATGGCTTCTTTTGTTCCTTAGGAGTACTGCTGGCATCCATTGACGCTCGCTTTGAGGTGGGAGGCAGAGAGTTAGTCCTGTTGGAACTGGCACTGCTTTCCTTAGCTCGCTCCTTGGATTCGCTGGGTTTGTTGGTGCTGGCATTGGCGGCAGCTTTTTCGATCGGCTGCTGCGCGCCTGTAGGAGCAGCTCTACCGTTGTTAGTACCGCGAGCACCGCCACGGGGCTTGGTGTTGCGCATCTGGGGGAGCTGGGTCTCAAAATTGACAGTGGGAACATAGTCATATGTTACCCACTTGTCCTTGTGCTTCTTAGCTTGGGACCCGTCATCCTGAGTCTCCTTCTCTTGCGTAGCAACAGGCTTAGTCGCAGCTGGTTTCTTTTGTTCTTCCTTAATAGTGATTTCAGGGGTAGGCCATGACGCAGCGTCGTCAACGGAGGGAGGCAATTCGGACTTGCCATCCTTGTCAGCTAACCGAGACCCCCGGCTGCTATTTCGATCTGGTCTTCCGGATTCGCCAGCTTTGCGATTTGACTTTGCACCGTTTGTAGGTGCATTCTCCTTAGAGGAAGTCGTGGGAGATGCATCCTTGGTAATCTTCTTTGCCTCACCATCGTGGGAGGTGATACCGTTGGTCATGACATCAGAAAGAGACGGTTTAACCTTTGCCTGTTGTTCCTTACGCTGCATCCAAATGTTGACAGAAGGAATGGGGGCTTCTGACAACTCTACCTTGGGACACTCCTGGACGGCTTCTTTGGTCTTGTCAGCCCCTGATGCCTGATCAATTGTTTGTTTGTCTGATGAACCCTTGGACTTCTTGCCCTTGCGAGGCCTCCTCGACTCTTGTTCGTCTACCGACCGTGTGGCGGTGCTTGAGGATCTTGTTCCCTTGTCTGTTCGCCTCCATGGGCGATCTAACCGCCCAGAATCATCGTCTCGTCTTGATTCGGAGTGTCTGTCGTGAGTGGTCTCGGAGCGTAGATCGCTCTCAGATCCAATGTTGCTGTCTACGTCCTGCTTTTCAACAGCCGCATGAGGTCGAGGTTCGGCGGTTCTGACGCCTTCCAACGACTCAATGGGAGTTTCGGCAGCAGTTGCGGGCGATGTGGCACCGTGAGGCAGCGATGCGGGATTTGGTGATGTGGTGGAAGGGGACGTGCCTTGTCCTTTTGCGGCTTGCGCGTAGGAAAATGTCGAAGCAGCCGCCATCTCGTTGGAATTAGATTCGGCTGTAGAAATCATGTCAATACTGACTATGGAAAGCTTGGCCACAACACGATTTTCTCGTATTGTTTTGGGCGTCTTTTGCCACGCTCCCCAGCCGGGGTGAAGCAAGGTTGACTTCGGCAAAAGTTTCTTCGAAGAGTCGTCTGACGACTGGAGGTTGTAGGACGCTCTGTACAGTGACCAAAGAGGTAACGTTCCACGAGCTGTGTGATTGGAGGTCCTTGCTGGTTCAAAGGAGCCTCCTGATGCGGAGTGTGTCGTCGATCGACGGGATCAGGATGGAAAAAGTCGATGGTCGGGACAGAAAACACCTCTCCTATTTTTCTGCTCCGTCAAGGAGACTGTGTCCTTGTCGCGAGGTCTCGCGTCGATGCGGCCAAAGGACGTCTCGGGAAAGGGTGAAGGAGAGAAATAAAACAAAATAGGTCGACTGGGAAGCCTAAATACTATGATCAAAAACGAAGGTTCTGACCAGAGTTGACTGACAGAGGGAAGGTGTAGGCGAAGGGAAATGACCAAGTCACTGAACCGGATTACTGCTGATGTCCGATTGGGGTGAGACGGAACGTCAGAGTCAGCGTTGGTAGCAAGGGGAGCGTACAACAGAACCCAAATGGAGTACGCAAGTTGTAGCAACTGGGGGGCTCGGCTGAGAAAGCAGGCGAGTCGAGGCAAACAAGGCAAAAACAGCGACCTAACAGAAGGTTGCTTTGTCAGTAACACTATTTGCGGCGTTGCTTGTGCCAGGAGAAACAAAGTCTGCGCCGTTGCTCGAGGAGCCGAAGCGTCTTAGCCCGTGCCGGAGGTAATTTTTTTTTGAAAAAAAAAAAAAAACCGAAAAATGACTGGCAAAGTGAAAGGTAACCCTGACAGGCAGGAAGAGTTTGTGAGTGGGCAGGAATCTCAAAGAGGACAGAGAGAGGAAACCACACTGCACCAACAAAATTCAGCCAACTGCAACGTCAAATCTCGAGCGAGGAATCAGCCTGCGTGGGAGAATTTGTTGTGGTATTTTTTTGGAATGGGAGAGCACACAGTCGCACACACCAAAGAGAATGGGGCGGCGGGCAGGGCAAAATGGGTGTCGGAGGTTATTTTTTGCGTGTGCGAACAAACAATTTTTTTTTTTGGCTCGCTGGCCTAAGTCTCCAAGTCTCCGTCCGAGTCCCCGTCTCCAGTCCCCATGCGATCAGTCTTCCAGTCTTCCAATCTTCCAGTCTTCAGTACTGCTGCAAAGTGGGAGCACTCGAGCGCGCGGGTGGACCGCCTGGTTATTACTATTTTATTGCTTGGCAGGGCCACTCTCGGTCTTTGGCCTTTGGGTCTTTGGCCCCAGTCCTTCCGAGCCTCTTCGTACCGCTGGTGCCGTTGCTTAACTTGGCTACTTTGGTATGCCCAACAATGCTCTGTACGGCATGGTACTTCGAGGTGACTCGGGGAGGGCTTGTCCGTTCTGGCGTGTCGGCCGCCTGCCTGCAAAAGCCTGGGGTGACTCTGCGCGGACTCTGCTCGGACACAAGCGGGGTGCGCCTAATTGAGGTCGCTGAAGGGCTCTAAGTTTGGCCGTCTGCAGCACTCCAATTCACTGTTCTGCGCTAATACAAATCAAACGCTGGGAATAAGCCTTAGGCACAGCACAGGCGTAAGCTTCAAATGTGCTTCCTTCCCTTCCCGCGTCAGTTCTAGCCTGCGCCCTGGCTTTGCCGGGCCAGATATTAGTGGCTCGCTAGCCAGAGAGCGGATATTCGCCCACCACCTTGGCTAACCCCGGAACAGGGTTTTATACGGTACAAGGTACAAATATTGTGCTGTTCTGGCCCGCGTATATTTGAACGGTTGATCGAGGCTTATGATCTTGTGCGCTCTCAGTGGATGCGCAACCGGGGCTCGATCGGGTCTGGTCTGGATGGACTGCTTGACTGTCGTACAATAATATTGTATGATATGCCTTGGAGCATGGGCTTTCTCTACTACTTGTCTCTTCTCTCTGTCTCTTGTCTTCGTGGTGGGTGGGGACCGGCATGCGACCAAATTCGATGCGAGCAAGCCGGCAAGATGAGAACATACTCCGTCCGTATACGGAGAATATGTTGCCGTTTTGACTTGGTCTCCTCGAAAATGAGGGATTCTAACTCGTCGCCGTACAGCACTTGTGCATATGTACAGAGTAGCTGTCCTTGCGAGGCGGGGGTTATTCTTCCCGACTCTGCATGCAAATACGCAGAACTGGACCTGATGTCAACAAAAGGCAACATGGTCAGCTCGTGTACGTCTCTCCACTGCACTTTTATACTAGCCGCCGGTGCCTTTTCATCCGCTCTCACCTCACTAAACCACAGTTTTCTCGTGTTGCCCGAGGGCTGTCACTGCACCAGTCATACAATGTGTCATTTGGGCTTGGATTCACCCGTGGCTGCTCATCTTGCATACTGGCACATGCCTGTCGCAATCACATACCTTACTTTACCTAACATCGTCAAGTATACATTCAAACGCACCTTGATGAATGGGATAGCAATTTCGCAGGGATTAGCCAGAGGTTCTTTGCTGCTACAGGCCCACTTTAGAAGATGACTTAACCATCATGCTGTGCACCGTGCTTTTGCAGCCAAAGGTCTTGCAGCGGTGGGGGCCATGAACTTTTTTGTCTCTTATTCTAGTCGCGAGTAGGGATCTGTACTCCGTAGTTCTACGGAGTATTCTTTATCGATTACAATATTATTGGTACGGAATGCGAGCGGGCTCTCAGCGTTGCTCTCTCATTATGCGTCATCATCACGCATAGTGTTCCAAGCATGTACGATATCACACATATTGCTCATATCGCAATGTGGGATGTTGGCTGAAAGTTTCGTGATTGGCCGTTCTTAGTCGGCGAATCTCACGTAAAACCGAATTTTTCTGTGTCTAGTCAACTGGTGTGATTGAATGGCTCCAGCCCTCCTCGCGTTTGGGATGCCACTTCATAATTATAATGCACATGCCACGTCGGGCCAAGCCGGCCCCTTAGGTCGGCGTCATTCCACAAACAGGCTGCATGGAGTACGTACCCTGGCTCTGGCACGGTTTGACTCTTCATAACGTAGTGCTCAACTAGATTCTATACTCCTAATAATGCAGTGATAGCTATCTGGTAGCCTGGTTCGTGGGTGGGGTGAGGGCAAGAGGAGTCAACTGTGTCTTTGTTGGTTCATGGTTCTTGGTTCATGATGCCTGACACCTACCAAATTTGACTTGATTTGACCTTGACTTGACTTTGATTTAATTTGTTGATGTGAGTGCAGCCACATGCCGACCGATCTGGTCTGTTTCGTGCATACCAGTCATGTCTGGTACGTTGCACAACAGCAACTTTCCCCCTTGCACCTAGGCATTGCATGTGCTGACACAGGAGCACGAACAGGCTTGGACCATATGGCAACCAAGTAAGCAACTCTGTGCGTCTGCCACCTGCCTGCCTTCTGGTGGTGACCGTGTTGCTTTAAGTCAACATGCGAGAGCTATTGACTATTCATTTCTGGTTACTCGTTCATTTGCAACGCATCATTTCCCCTCAACGGCGATCGACACGGACGAACAGTTGAATCGCCGCACATTACCGAGAATAGACTCTGTCGCCGGTTCCTCGCTCCCTCCACCCGGTCTACCCTTACCGTTGTGGTCTCCAATTCCTGCAAGCCTGTGTTCCCTTCATGCAACTCAAATAACCTTTCCAATCACGGCCCAGGATCAACCAGCCACAGTCGAAACTGACTGCCATTCCCATCTCTGTTGGCACCAATTTGCCCTCCAGAAGACTTGGCATAACCAGGTGAACTCTTCTCGCCTGTGAGTCACTTTGAAACTGTGGCTTGATCATGACCCGCGTTCGAACTACGGCCAACATGTTATTTACTAGTTGCAGCCCTGTACCGTAGTCCACTGGCTTCGATACTACTTACCTACTTGGGGTTTTCCTATTATCGCCCTTTCCTGCCCTTGGGGTCGCGAGTATGACGCCCGAGTTTGCCAAGATTATTTTAGCCCGCCTCATGGATGAATTTCGGCGGCCGAAAGGAGGCATCATACTCTCCTTGTGCAAACCGGTCAATTAATTACACCTAACGAGCGGCCAATCTGCCCTGCTTCGACAAAGAAAGTAGCGGCCAGACGACGACGACGAATTCGCGGCGCTATTACCGGTTGTCCGCATGAAGAGCTAGTAGGCAGTAGGCAGTAGTAGGGAGTGTGTGGTTCGCATTGGGCATTGGGCAGCTGGCCATTGCCGTTTCTTCTCGGCTGCATATGCCAAACATGTACGGCGTTGTGTATGTCCCATCAAGGAGGTTTCTGCTCGCATTTGCCGCATAAGTCCGGAACGTACGCGACGACCAATATAAGCCGACACACCATCGAAGGCACTATCTCGAAGGAAAGGCTATGATGACCCCAAATATAGCGTCTGTCGTGTCTGCGGGCTTGCAATACCGTTAGTCAATCGAATCTGCTCGACTCGAGCAGCCGTTCACCAGGGACTGGTCCAATTCCGGTTCCATCCTGTCCTGGCTTCGTTCCTCTTCTTCAGAAGACGCAACTCCCGCGTCGCCCGAAACTTGAGCAGCAGGCATGCTCACTTGTCTTCCTGACGATATGTACAGTCTGCGGTGATTCTCTTCCACGCGCAATTCCGAAGGCTGAACTTTGCCTTGTGCTGAGTCGCTTCTTTTCTCACAGACGACATCAGTCCACCAAATAGCTATCCTTGTTTTTGCTTCCGAGAATGTCTCTTCCATTCACTTCAACGGGATATGTCTTGTGCCCTGTGCAATTCCTGGACAGAACTCCATGATAGATTACCAATGTAATATGAAACGCTCACAGTGCGTACCTACGCGTGGCATCACACACAGTGTCAGAAGCGCCGGCAAAGCCATCCCCGTTTCCAAAGGTGAACGGCTTGCGATTTTATTTTGGGCCAATTAGCCAACCTATGCTACCACCGAGAGTTGACGATGTACGGACAAAATACCATGGAATATTTTGCTCAGAGTAGGCATTCGAGCCCCAACCGCTGCCGACAAAGATGCGGAGCAAAGTCTACGCTCGTGTATCCCCAACTTCGCTGAGATGTTTCACTTTTGTTGTCTATTTGTCCTCTATTCCGTGTGACGGAGATAGGCAGTAGCAACCCTAACGGTTTTTAGCACTCGGCCGAAATAATACTACAATAGGGGTAACATCAAGATTTCCCAGCCAAGCGGTTATGCCAGTTGGCCAGATCGCACTAACGCATCATGATGTGTCCAATGTAGCTGCCGGTTGACTTTACTGGACGAGGTCAATATAATGGTGCCTCTCTAAGAATTTCAGTCACATATGCAATACAATCAGGGGGGTGGGGGTCTTCTTCTTCTTCTTCTTCCTCTTCTGCTTCTTCTTTCTTGCTAGGAGAATGCACTCTCATGCATGGCCAGCCCATCTCAAGAATGCGGCCAATGATGGAACAAATCATTTGTAAGTGAGCTGCGGCATTCCGTCCATCATCTTGCAGTCCGTCAGTCACGCTTTTGCACTCCTCCATATATAAGGGTGCAACTAAACCGTTACATAATTGGGCGTATCATGCTATTCTCATGCACAGCCAGACACGGAACGGCCCCGTGCTTCCCATGCTGCAGTCTCAAAGTTTCTGCAATATGATGGCTATGTATACTCTGTCCGAGGAGTTTTTTCTCTCAGTTTACATGGTAGGAAGTGCATGGCATGGCATATTAGGGTCTCCTGTCTATCTGGGTTTAAGTCATTTGCTTCATCTTATGCTAATGCCTGTGACCCTCATGTCGGACAAGAATAAACGATGGCAATGAGAAGACCAAAACCTCACTTTTGCCTGTCCGGGTTATTTTCTGTCTTCCATGTTGGAAACGAGAAATCCAAAGGAAATTAAAGGATCCAGCAGAAAACCACCCTACCGTCAGAACAGGCGTACTCCTTGCCAGCTGCGACCGCCACTTGCCAACCGCATGGGAAGTTGTGTAACTATTGCAACGAGGTAGCGGGAGCGGGGTTTCACCACCCAATTCTAACGTATTACTCCATTATAGTTAATACTTAGTTAAGTTCAGGCTTCTTCGGTCTCAGCAACGCCAATATAAAAAAAACTACGGAGTGCGTTGTATCTGCTCCCATCCATACCATCCATATCCACCAACCGTATACAATTCAGCGTTGCACAGCGAGCCGCCATCGCCCATTCCCCCAATAGTCAACCCTAAAACAGCTTCACTTTACCCTCCTCCCTCCTCCCATACCGATTCATCCCTTCATCCCCTCCAAATCCGCGGCCCCTACCCCCTACCGCAAATCTCGGCCGAATCTCACGGACTGCACGGCCAGGAAAACCCATTCGGAAAAACCACCGTCCGCTTCCTGCTGCTCCTGCTCCTGCCTCTGCTACCTCGCTGGCCGACCGTCTAAACGGTCCGACTGTGATGTGAACGGGAACGTGAAACTTTAAAGCTCATCTCATCCGTCCCACGTAAAACCATAAAGCCGAAAAGTTCGTCAACTAGGTAGTGAATCCAAATGGTCAAGTTCCTCTCCTCAGGAGCCGACGCGGCCGTTTAACCCGTTGTGCGTAGTAGTACGGACATACCCAAGACGTCATGAACATTAGCCCCTCCCCTCCCTCTCCATCTCCCTCTCCCTCGCAGAGATGTCGAAATGGTTGGTACACTGACCAAGTTGATTTATTTTGGCTGCTGCCCATACCAACAGACCGACTACTACACCGTCTTTCTGGTCTGATTTATTGCTACCAGCCACACACGGACACTGACTGATGCACTCTCATTGACACACACTCACGCTCTGAACCACGCTCAAAATCACGCTGTGCTCACACTCACTCAACACACACTCAACTCTTGCGCTAAGCTGATTCGCCATTCTGAGGTAACTTAACAAGCACACTTCTCTGGTGTAGTGTGTGCCAGCCAAACCACTTTCCTCACTGGAGGGCCGGCCGTTTGTCACGCCGACTTCCAAAAACAGTCAGATGACACATCTTAGTCTATTCTTAAGTTGTCGGTAACCCACCTGGCCCGGACTCCCAAAAATGCAAAAGTGTAGTTACAATGCGTGACACGGGTGAGGCTTGGTGGCGTGGGGAGTATAGGCAATTCGTATTGTTTCATCAAAAGTACACTTCATACCTTGCAGTTACTTTGCAGAATCTGATCGCAGCGCAACGCAACACATAATGGGATGAAGCCGTCCTATCTCTTCCCTAGTGTCTCTGATTCTCTTTTATTTCCCCGCGCACCGTAACCTACGGTCATTGTCTGTGCGCTCCTTTATTACTCATTACACACCCATGTTCTTACGCTTCTGATTTCTGCATTTTACCCCGACATCCACGATGTAGCTTGCCTGGCGCCAAAGGATGCTGCAAGTCGTAGACCAGTAGATCCCATGGGGAAATAGCTGATCAAGTACCAAAGCGAGCAGGCTATTTGCACGATGGCCGACATTAGTGTCAAGATCGTACTGTGCAACTAGCAGCGCGTTAGTTACCCGGTAACAAAGTCAAGAATATCTTGTTTGAGTGAACACAAACCTTGAGAGCAAAGACGAGTGTCATGGCAATAGAGCCAAAATAAGCCGTGGTAAATGGCAGCCTAGGTGCGGACATGAGATGATACACGTAATTCATAGGACCCATGACCGCCGCAAAGGAGGCTAGGAAGAGAGCAGATCCCACGGTCCATCTGTTTGATTTTGTCACAGTAAATTAGCTGCGTGAACCATAAGTGCGAATCGCATGCGACCCAGCCTGAGCAGAATCTTCAAGTCATGCAAACGGCAGTGAGGCGAGTTGGAACACGGCGTTTCTCATAGCCAAGGCGACAAGAAACCTGTGGCGTGCACGTCATGATTCACTTCTTGGTCCGTCTAGCCCTGAGAATATGTGTGACGAAGGAATATCAAAGGGGACAGACATGATAAACGGGTAGCAGGCAACGGCCTATCGGCCAATCGGCAGGTACACAATAGGAATGATCGCAAAGACAAAATCGCATAAAAATGGCCCACTTACAGTATGACAAACTTGCGAAGGTTTAAGGCTAGCATGGGGAACATGAAGAAGCAGATGACAAAACAGGCGAGGGCAGCCAGGTTGCAGGCTCCGAAGACCAGTAATCTGTCCCATCTACTTACTATAACCCATGTTAGCCTTGTCACCCACGAGGCGCAACATATGCATCACATGCCGACTCAATGTGCAGAGCTAGAGGATGCAATGCGCGTGTCCCGCTGCAGGGGTGCCGCATCTTCAAGATGCTCGATGTCGTCAAGGTTGGGGAGAGTTGTGAGTTTGACTTACGAACAAACCAGCCTTCTTCTTCTTCTCGCCGACTTGGAGCCGGCAGAGGAGCGCCTGGTCCACTTTCTGATGTGGGAAGCCGCACATAGCTGCGGTCTTGGAATGGGTTGAAGTTTCTGATAGAAGACAGAAGACCCGTCTCTGGAGCTGTGCTCACTGGTTCATCTTGCTGTCTTCGACTCCAGCCTAACGAGCCGATAGAGTCGCGAAAAGAAGCCGACGCCATGGCGACTGGCGACTGGTAGGCTATGAAGGATGGGGAGCGACAGACAAAGTAACCAGTTCGCCGACTTTGGATGGCGGCAGCAAGTGCAGGCTCAGTAGTGTAGCCTCGAGGTGGTAGCTATGACTGGATCGACGGCGTGATTTGCGACAAGCAAGGTAGAACACGGAGATACTCGGGATGTGTGGGGATATCGATCGGTAGGAAAGCTCGAACCAAGTAACGGGCCTAAAGATATCGCAAATCCGCTCCACTGGGGGAGTCATGGTCAGTTGCAGTCTTGATATAGAAAAAACAGTGTGAGGTTGCCTTGCGATGGAGAGAAAGGGCTCCTAGAGAAGGGAGGGGGCGTGTACTAGGAGGTGAAGTTGCGGACAGGCGACAACATGAAAGAGCTTACCAGGCTACTCCGATTTGCCACACTGCAACGCAAGCGCTCCGCAAACTATGATGCGCAATAATAGGCTGCCGACGAGACTGCGCACCGAGTTACGAAGCAAGACCGCGTGTACCGCTCACAAAGAGCATCAAACAGGATTAGAGACGAGGGAGTAGGGTGGGAGAGAGCGGAAGGGGGGTGACTGGTCAGCTCAAACAATGGATGCAAGATGGAATTTGGACAGGGCAGAAGAGGCAAAAGTCGACAGCCGGCAGTCAGGATGCTCAAGACGGGACAAGGCAGAGGGATTTGCGAGATGTCAAGTCGAGGTGTCGCTTGCTAGGCATGGGGAGTCGGGAGTCGGGAGTTTGGATGCATAGCAGGTTTGGAGTTAGTTACTCCGTAACTAGCTCAGTAGTTAAGTCGTCGTTTGACCAGCATTGAGCAGGGGTGTGTGGGATGGCAATCGATACGCGCAAGACCAGGCCACATGATTGGCAGGCCGGGGTTTTTGGTGCTACCATGAATGCGACTGTCAGTGGCTTGTAGGGTGGCTTGTGGGCGGCTCTGGCTCTCTCGACTGGCTAACTGGCAGTTGACTTGAGCGGAGGAGTGTGCTCCCGCAAGAGCCTTAGTGGTTGCCGTGGGTCGTAGCCGTGCAGCACGGCTGCGGGCCTAAGGTGAGAGGCCCGTGGCGGACACGCCCCCACTGCGGCAAGGCCTTGTTGCGTGCGGCGGTTTGGTTCTGACGTTCGTTGCTCGCTGCAGTGAGGAGCTCTCGCACCAAGCTGCTGCTGCTTGGTTGATCGACTTTGTGTGCGCTGAGCTCGTGCATTTACAAACATGGACTTCTCGCCGCTAGTTTGCTAGCTCGGCGGTGGGCGTAGTGTCTACTGCGTAACGGCTTGCTGTTTCGTTCATTTGACCGCTCCGGTTTGCCGTGGCTGCATGGCCGACATGGCGTGCATGGCTCGGCCATCGTCCCTGGCCGAAATTCCGCAAGTTTATGTACCTATCACTGGCATAGATAGACCACTATTGTATGCAAGATGGCTCATCGTCGTTATGCTTGCTTTTAGCCCAGTCTGGACTGGTTTGTGAAGATAGATGAGCTGCCTTGGTCGTCTCAGCGTCGTCTCAACCACACGGAAGCCAGAGCATGGGTGGCGGCAGATGCGCCCCAAGTTCCTACATACATACGGCAGGTAAACTTGCATAAAATTACGGAGCATTTAATGCTTAGTGCCATGTCGGACGGGAGTGCAAGGAACATGAAGATACGGCAGACATGATGGTGCTACTGCAAAGAAAGCCGGGCCGTAAGACAGACATGTGGCTATTGCGACTCTAAACCTCATGCAAGGACGGGGAAGTCTCTGGACTTCTGTCTTGTAACATACGCAACCCATCCGGACTTATGGAGTACATCTATGATAGATGGTGTGCGTAAGCCAAGGCCAAGGCGAAGTGGAACAAAGATGATGCAATTTACCGTATTCTCGTCAATATATCCCGGACGACTTTCTTGACACCGAGCAAGCCCGACGGTAGGGCTGGCACCGGTGACGCAGGAACAAGGGAGCAAAGGAGCGAGGGAACGGGGATTTCGGTCACGAACAGGTAAACATCGATAATTTCAATTACCCATCATCTCAAAATGGGAGGGCTGACCTTTGTCGATGGTGCCTTACATGGCCGCGTGGCCAGGGCCGTGGAGTGGTCTCCGGACTACACTCGCAACGCATGACCGAGAGCAAAATAGTGATGCTATGATGTAACTCGATGATAAGGCCCAAATCGAGTGTCGTCGAGGTCGAAGTTGTGTGGCTTGGTGTCTTAGGTCCAGAGTCACGCTCAACCTGGGTTGCACCCCCTCTCCCTTTCTTCAGCAGCCACGGTCTACTGTTGCGCGAGTGTGTCTACAGCTACAATGGTTGTATGGAGATGCTCGAGCCTTGGAGATGGCCACCATCCATGTGGGCTAGAAGTAGTCAGACGACGAACTGGCGGGACGAACCTCGTACCGTACCGTGTGCCCACTCCACTATAGACTGCCGCAGTGGCCGCATTTTTGCTCCGTCCTTGAGGAAGTATCGAGCTAGATGGATGGATGGATGGATGGATGTAGGGAGGGAGAGAGGGGATGGATGGATGGAAACATGGTTAAGCTATGTGGATGCCGGGGTGAGTTCGGCCGCAAGGTGAAGCTGGCCAAGACGAAGGAGATATCTGCCATAAGCCCTTGATGGAGGACTATAAGATGACCCAGCCCCCGGTACTTGAACCGGTTTGTTTTGTTTGGTTAAAAGATTTTGGGAACGAATCAGACAAGGAAGACGATTTGCTTACTCACAATCATCCTTTCAAGTAACTACTTATACAATACACCGACGGCCGAGCATCTTGGCGCATTGATACCAAACGCAAGCAACCTAATTATAGAAGCGACTATTACTCCGTACATTCCAACTTACGGACCCGCGATCCTCTCGATTCTCTCGATCCTCTCCAACGTCTCGCCACAAACAATAAACAATATATCCGCAAATAGTCCATCTACACTTTGTGTTTATTAGCCGGAAAGGTCTCAGCTTGGGATAGCCGTTTCGCATTTGCGTGACAGACGGACCAAAGCTTCTCTTCCGCATACTTTCTGGTTCGTCTTTTTTCCGAGGAGAGCGACGGGGCAAGGACGGAGTGGGAACCAGCTGCGCCCGGGCGTGTAACGACATACAGGGAAAGGCGCATGCATGTTTGTCACTCAATCACTTACACCCTTTCTGTTCAGTTCTGCGGAGACCCCTGCCTCTGTATTTACATTTACACTTGCAGTGTATCTGTTGGTGTGTAAGCGACCACACACTCTGGGCTGCTAAAGCACTTACTGCACGCCGAGCCCGCCGACAACCCCGAGCGTACCGAACGCGAAAACCAGACTTTCGCTGCAGACCCTTGGACGCTTTGGTACGAACAACGTTTTTTTTTTAAAAAAAAAACAAAAAAA
>JASWJB010000419.1:0-31200 GCA_032433595.1 Conoideocrella luteorostrata
GGCCCCCAGTCCTCTACTTTTCCTGCGAATCGTTCTTCTCCTTTTTCTCACACCCCGAGCGAAAAACCACCCATCCCGCCGGCATTTTGTGCGCTGCCCGCCGCAGAGTTGCCGCGCGCGCCGGGAGCAGCTTTATTTCTGCTGCATTGTGTGCGCGGCGTCGTTGCGAGTCGTGTGCGCCAGGTTTGGGGCCGTTTGGAGCGCTGGTCGCTGAGTTGTTGGTGTTGGCGTTGAGCTGCGCATTTTGGTGAATTGCAGGCCGGGCGTTTGATGTACTGCCTTGCCATTTATTGCAGCTTATGCGTAAAGCTATTGCGCATCTTTTGCACTGGGTTTTGCTTGGTTTCATCATGTTGCTGTTGGGCTGTGTTGTGCTGTTACGCCTGCATTACCCCCCTGGTGCTGGATTCCCAACTGAGCAGGTTTTCCGTCAAGTACACGCCAGGTGTTTCATTTTGCGCCCTGATTTGTACTGCACCTTGTACACTGGAATCTTGTGCATCTTTTGCACCGGGAATAGTCTTGTCTCGTGGTGATGCTGCTGTGTTGCGATGTACTGTGGTGTCATGTGCTGCTTGCAAGCCCCTGATCGCTGGGCTGGGCTGACGAACACCAAGCACGGTTTTTGGCCGTTTACGTACCACGTCACACATATAAGGCACTGTCTCTTGTTTAACTATGTAACCTACGATTTTCTGTATCTTTCGCATTAGGCAATGTCTTATTTTGTGTCCTGGTTATTGTGCTGTGTTGTTGTGTTACTCCTGTGTTACTACCAGCCCCCGCCCCCCTCGCCCCGACCAAGCCCTGCTTTTCTTGCACCTCGGGCGCTGCTCGTCTTGCGTAGGCAGCTTCATAATTATTAGCAGCAACGGCATCAGCAGCAGCGGCGGCGGCAGCATCTGGCATTTCCCCGACCGACTGCTTCTATCGTGAGAATCCTGGCCTGTGGCCATCATCGTCGGCAGCATCATCATCATCATCGTCGTCAGCGGCGGCATCATCATCGGCTGACTTTTCCCCGACCGACCGCTACCATCGTGACCAGCATCCTGGCCAGTGGCCATCATCATCAGCAGCAGCGGCGGCGGCGGCGGCGGCGGCGGCAGCATCATCATCATCATTATCAGGTGAGTTTTTCCCCCGACCGACCGCTACAATCATGACCAGAATCCTGACCTGTGGCCATCATCAATAGCAGCAGAATCATCAACAGCGGTATCATCATCAGCTGCCTTTTCTCCCGGACCGACCGCTACCATCGTGACCAGAATCCTAACCTGTGGCTATCATCAATATCAGCAGCATCAGCAGCGTCAGCAACGGCATCAGCAGCGGCGGCGGCGGCGGCATCATCTGACATTTCCCCCGACCGACTGCTACTATCGTGAGGATCCTGGCCTGTGGCCATCAGCATCGCCAGCATCATCATCATCATCCTCGTCAGCAGCGGCATCATCAGCGGCAGACTTTTCCCCGACCGACCGCCAGCATCGTGACCAGAAACCTGGCCGTGGCCATCATCAATAGCAGCATCATCATCATCATTCTTATTATCAGCAGCGGCAACATCATCATCACGAGCAGCGGCATCAACAAAATCATCATCAGCAGCAGCAGCGGCATTATCATCATCGGCAGCAGCAGCGACATTTCTTGCCTGGGCATCAACATTCTCATCACCAGCAGCAGCAGCAGCGGCGCCGGCAGCAGCATCATCATTATCAGGTAACTCCCCCCCCGACCGCACTATGGTGACTCTCTTTCTAACCGTCTTCCTAACCTATAGCCATCATCATCAGCAGCGGCGGCGGCAACGATTCTTGCGTGGGCAGCACATCGTCATCAGCAGCAGTAACGACATTTCTTTCGTGGGCAAAACATCCTTGTCACCGGCAACGGCATCGTCATCATCATCATTAGCAGCAGTAGCGACATTTCTTGCGTGGAAAGCACATTGTCATCAACAGCAGCGGCATCTGACTCCCCCCCCTCCTCCCCCGGGCCGCTGCTATCTTGACCGGAATCCCGACCTATGGCCACAATAATCGTTTCTTGCACATCCTGATTGTCTTGGTCAGATTACCTTGCCATGTCTAATGCTTCTTACAGTGTACGTCTTCCGAGATTTAAACCATTTCGCCGCCTTCGATAGATTGCCTTGCGATATCTGATGGATCCGATGCTTCTTGCAGCACCTGTACATTATCCGACATTTGAACCTTTCCACGAGCTCGTCAAATTGACCTGCGATACCAGATACCTGTACGTCTTCCGAGAATTGAGTCTTTCCAACGAGCTCGTTAGCTGACCTGTGATACTAGATGCCTCTTGCAGCGCCTGTACGTTCCGACATTTAAACCTTTTCAGCGAGCTCGTCAGATTGACTTGCGATATCGAATGAATCTCGCAGCCTGCACGCCCTCCGATAATTAAACCGTTCAACCAGCTCCTTGCAGCCTATACGTCTTCCGACATTCGAATATTTTAATCAGCTCGTCAGATTGACCTGCGATCTGATGCTTCTTGCAGCGCTTGAACCTTTCAACGAGCTCGTCAGATGAACTGCATGTCTGACGCTTCGAAAACCCCTGTACGTCTTGCGAGATTTAGACCTTTCAACAAGGTTGTCAACTGACTGGCGACATCTAATGCATCTCGCAGCCCGTACGTCTTCCGAGATGTAAACCTTTCCACGAGCTCCTTGCAGCCTGTACGAGTTCCGAGATTTGAGCCTTTTCAAGGCCTTCGTTAGATCACTTGCGGTATCTGCCTCCACATCTTCTGAGATTTGAGCCTTTTCAACAAGCTTGTTGACTGACTTGCAATACTAGATGCCTCTTGCAGCGCCTGTACGTTCCGAGATTTGAACCTTTTTAGCGAGCTCGTTAGATTGACTTGCAATATCGAATGCCTCTTGCAGCCTGTACGCCCTGCGGGATTTGAGTCTTTCAACGAGCTTGTAGGATTGACTTGTGAGATCTGATGGATCTGATGCTTATTGCAGTGTACGTCTTGCGAGATTTGAACCTTTTAAGAAGCTCGTCAACTGACTTGCATTGTCCGATGCGTCTTGCAGCCTGTACGTCTCCTGAGATTTGAACGTTTTCGACGAGCTTGTTAGATCGACCTACGATGTCTGGTGCCTCGATTGCGCCTGTCCGCCTTCCGATAACTACACCTTTCCACGAGCTCCTTGCGGCATGTACGTCTTCCGAGATTTGAGCCTTTCAACAAACTTGTTAGACTGAGTCGCGAGATAAGATGTGATAAATCTGATGCTTCTTGCAGTGTACGTTCTGCGAGATTTGAGCCTTTTCGTCGAGCTCGTCCGGTTGAGTATTGACGCTTCGAGAACGCCTGATCGTCTTGCGCGATTTGAGTCTTCCACCGAGGTTGTTAGATTGGCGTGCGAGATCTGATGCATCCGATGCTCTTTGCCGTGTTTGTCTTCCGATGCATCTTTCAACGAGCTTGTCAACTAACTGGCGATATCTGACGCTTCTTGCAGCATCCGTACGTCTTCCGTGATTCGCACCTTTCAACGAGCTCCTTGCAGCCTGAACGTCTTACGAGGTTTCGGGCCTTTCAGCGAACTCTTCAAATCGACTTGCGATATGTAATGCTTTTGTACGTCTTCCGAGAATTGCACCTTTGAACGAGCTCGTCAGATCGACACGCGATATGTAATACTTGTACGTCTTCCGAGATGTAAGCCTTTACAACAAGCTCGTTAGATAAACCTGCGATCTAATGTTTCTTGCAGCGCCTGAACCTTTCAACAATGTCACAAGTGAGCAGCTATGGAAGTCGTGTCTTCAAGGCAGTGGACAATTGTCCTTGATTTCCATCTAATTGACGGGGAATTTGACTATTATTCATCTCTGCAAGATGCCTCTTCTTCTGGATTTATTTCATTGTATTGCTTTCGACAATGTTGAACGTTTCCAGCGATACGCTTCCGGCAGCATCGTACGTTTTTGGTCATGTTGAATGTTTCTTGTGACAAACGAGTCCGTTCACTGATTTTAATGCTTTGTGCAATGTACGTCTTCCGAGAAATAAACCTTTGAACAAGCCCGTTAGATTGACCTGCCATATCAGATACCTGTACGTCTTCCGAGATTTGAACCGTTCCATCGTCTTCGTCAATTACTTGCGATATGTAATACCTGTATGTCTTCCGGGAATTGAACCGTTTTGACGAGCTTGTCAGCTGACTTGTAATACCAGATGCCTCGTGCAGCGCCTGTACGTGCGAAGTTCGAACCTTTTCAGCGAGCTTGTCAGATTAGTTTGCGACACTAGATGCCTCTTGCAGCACCTGTACGTTCCGAGACTTGAGCCTTTCAACGAGCTTGTTAACTGGCCTGATTAGATCGTGGCCACGAGAATCGTATCTATTGCCTTTGCATTGGCTTGCCATGGCTGATGCCTGGATGTCTTCCGACATTTCAACCTTTTTAGCGAGCTCGTTGGATCGACTTGTGGTATCTGATAGATCTGATGCTTCTTGCAGTGTACGTCTTCTAATGCATTGAGACTTTTTAACGAGCTTGTTAACTGACTGGCGATACCAGATGCCTCTTGCAGCCCGTACGACTTGCGACGTTGAGACCTTTCAATAAGCTTATCAACTTTGGAGCCCTGTCGTCGAACTTGTCAGATTCAACTGGATATCTGTTGCTTCTTGCCATGGCATCCCCACCTGTTACGCAGCCGCAAGCCGGCCAAATACATGCATCTTGGCTCGACCTTCCACTCGAAATGCGGATCGAGATTCTTTACCTGATGTCCCAGGACAGTCAACATCATCGCCTTTCCTTGTACGCCAAAGTCTGCTCTGAATGGCAGTACTTTTTGGAGACGATCACTTTTCGTCATCTTTTGGTCGACAGCACCGCTCTAGAAGACTCTTTCGGAATTAGGCCTTTCAATGAGCTCGTCAGATTGACTGGATATCTGTTGCTTCTTGCCATGTCTGACGCTTTGAAAAAACCTGTACGTCTTGCGGGATTTGAACCTTTTCAGTGAGCTTGTCAGATTAACTGCATGTAAAATGCTTCCAAAACGCTTCCAAAACGCCTGAACGTCTTGCGAGACTTGAGTGTTTTAAGGAGCCTGTCAGATTGACTTGCGATATCTAATGCCTGGACGTCTTCCGAGATGTGAGCCTTTTCATTGTCCATTGAGACGTAGACGGTCTTCTTAGCTGTGAATCTACTTACAGAGTAAAGTACAGAGTAACTACTTAGAAGACGTAGTCTTAATCTTAGCAAGACAACCCATAGCCTCCTCCTTTTCCTGCTTATAGTCTTCTCCTTCTGCTCACAACCTGAGCTAAAAAGCCAGCATTTTGTGCGCTGCCCGCCGCAGAGTTGTCGGGCGCACCGGGAGCGCCTTGATTATGCTTTCATTATGCACGCTGCGTCTTTACGAGTCTTTGCGCCAGTTTTGGTGCTGTTGTGAGCCCTGGTCATGGAGCTGTAGTGGTTGGCGTGTGAGCCTCGTCAGACCTTATTTTAGCTGATTGCACGCCAGGCGTTTCGTTTTATGCCTTGCTTTTTTTTATTTTACCTTGGGCGCTGGGATCTCATTCATCTTTTACACCAGGATTGGTTTCGTCTCATGGTATTGCTATTGTGTTGTGCTGTCTTGTGTGGTGTGTTGTGTTAGCTGGTCGCTAGATTCCTAACTAAGCGGGTTTTTTTGTATACTGTGCGCCAAGTGTAATGTCTTAGACCCTGTTTTCTATGGTATCCTATGCGCTGTGTTTACTGTATCTTATGCGCTGGTTATTGTGCTGTGTTATTGTGTTACTCTTGCGTTACTTACCAGCTCCCCTCCTCCCCAAAACTAAGCCCAGCTTTTTTTGTACCTTAGGCGCTGACCTAGATCTGACATCTGCATGGTGGCAATGACTATTCTTGCGTGAGCAGCCACACTACAAGCAGCTGACTCTTCCCTCTCCCGAGTGGCTTTTTCCCTCTGCCGACCGCTCCAGCATCAGCAACAACAGTATTATCATCATCAAGAGCAGCAGCAACATCCCCATTAGCAGCAACGGCATCAGTAGCATCAGCAGCGACATTATCTGACATTTCCCCCGATCAACCGCTACTTTTGTGACCAGAATCCTTGCCTGTGGCCATCATCATCAGTAGCGACATGAACATTATCACGACCGGCAGCGGCAGCGGCATCATCATCATCACCAGCAACGACATTTCTTGCGTGGGCGCCAACATTCTCATCACCAGCAGCGGCATCACCGCCACCACCACCAGCAACGGTATCATCGTTAGCAGCAGCAGTGGCATTATCGAGCTTGTCAGATTGATCCGCGACACCAGACGCCTGTACGTCTTCCGAGAATTAAACGTTTGAACGAGCTCATTACATTAACGTACAATGTCCAATGCTTTGTGCAGTGTACGTCTCCCGAGATTTAAGCCTTTTTAACGAGCTAGTTAGACTGACCCGTGATACCAGACGCCCGTAGGTCTTCCGAGAATTGAACCTTCGAACGAGCGCGTCCGATGCTCTTTGTAGAGACTGTACGTCTTCCGCGAACCGAACCCTTTCAACGAGCTCATCAGATTAGCCTGCGATATCATATGCCCATACGTCTTCCGATATTTGAGCCTTTTCCACGAGCTCGTCAGATCGACCTACAATGTCTGATGCTCCGATAGCGCCTGTACATCTTCCGGGAATTGAACCTTTTGACGAGCTCGTCAACTGACTTTCGATATCGAATGCTTGATGCAGTCAGTGAACGTCTTCCGAGATTCAAGCCTTTTCAACGAGCTCGTCAGATCGACTTGCGATATCGAATGCCCCTTGCTGCCCGTACCTCTTCAAACATTCAAACCTTTCAACGAGTTCCTTGCAGCCTGTATGTCTTCCAATTTGAGACTTTTTGTCGCGCTCGTTAGATTGACTGCATGTCTGGCGCGTCTTGCGATACCTGATGCTGTGAAATCGCCGGTGCGTTTTCCAAGATTTGAACCTTTAAGCGAGCTTATTAGACTACCTCGCAATGCCTAATGCTCCTTGCAGTGTACGTCTTCCCAGATTTAAACCTTTTCAACAGGCTTGTCTGATTAACCCGGTATCTGATGCTTCGATAGCGCCTGTGCATCTTCTGAGATTTGAACTTTTCAACGAGCTCGTCAGATTAACCTGCGATATTAGATGCCTATCGTCTTCTAAGATTTGAGCCTTTCCAACGAGCTGGTTAGCTAACTTGCGATACTAGATGCGTCTGGTAGCCTGTACGTCTCCCGAGAATTGAACTTTGAACAAGCTCACTAGATTAACTTGCGATATCAGATGCCTATACATCTTCCGGGATTTAAGCCTTTTCAACGAGCTTGTCAGATTAACCAACGATCTGATGCTACTTGCCGCGCCTGAACATTTCAACGAGCTTATCAACTGTCTTTTGATATCTGATGGTTTGTGCATTGTGCGTCTTCTGAGATTTGAACCTTTGAACGAACTCGTTAACTGACTTTCAGTATCTGATGCTTTGTGCAGTTTACGTCTCCTGAGATTTGAACCTTTTCAACGACCTCGTCAGATTGACCTATGATGTCTAACGCTTCGATAACGCCTGAACGTCTCGCGAGAATGAAATCTTCGAACGAGCTCATTAGATTAACCTGCGATATCAGATGCCTGTATATCTTCCGACATTTGAGCCTTTCAAAATGCTCGTCAGATTGACCTACGATATCCGATGCTTCTTGCAGAGCCTGTACGTCTTGCGAGATTCGAACCGTTTCAACGAGCTCGTCACCTGCCTTGCGACATCCGATTCATGCCACGCCTATACGTCTTACGGGATTTGAATCTTTCAAAGAGCTCGTCAGATTGACTAGATGTTTCACGCTTCGAAAACGCTGGTATATCTTGCGGGATTGGAGTCTTTTAACGAGCTCGTTGGATTGAGTGCATGTCTAATGCTTCTTGCTATGTCTATCGCTTCGAAAACGCCTGCAAGTCTTGAGGGACTAACCTCTCAGCGAGTTCGTCAGATTAACGTGCGAGATCTGGTAGATCTGATGCCTCTTTTAGCTTGTATGTCTTCCGATTAAAGCCTTTTCGTTAAGCTCGTTAACTGATTCAATTTGGTAGTGGCAGATATTCCAGCTATTAATGACTTGCCGTATCTGAAGTTTGGGAAAAACCTGTACATTCCGAGATTTAATCCTTTTTAGCGAGCTGGTCAAAACAACTTGTGATATCAAATGCCTCTTGCAGCCTATGCGTCTTCCGAGAATGAAACCGTTGGAACCCCGCCGCTAAGTACAACAAGGAGCAGAGAAGCGAATCACGTGGTCACGTTTTGGCCAACCTATTTGTACGACGATAGTAGGCTCGTATCCTGACTTCGCTTCTTCTTCTTAGATAGACACAGACTTATTGAATCTATTACAAATTGAAGCATTTGATCTAGATCACCTGCACAGCCCCCCCCCCCCCCCTGTGCAACCCACAGAAACCATTCAACCACCCCTTGCAGCCGGTATGTCTTCCGATTGAATTTTTTTCGCCGCGCTCGTCAGATTGACTTGCGATATTTGATGACTATACGTCTTCCGGGGATCGAACCTTGTTGGAAGCTCGTCAAGATCACGTGGCCACCCTAGAGCGCCTCTTTTTACACGGCGCGCTCGCGGGCATTCCTCTTATTCTTCTTTCTTAGACGGAACTAATTGAATTGAATACTGTTTTTACCTATTGCTTCGTGCAAGAACCTTTTGACGCCAAATTTAAACCCCCTGTGCTTCCTGTAAACCTTTTTGACGAGCTTGTCACCTTGTACGTTCCTAAAATTGAACCTTTTTGACGACCTCGTTAGACTGACTTGCGATATCGAATGCCTTTTGTAGCCCATACGTCCCCCGACATTTATTAAGACCAGAACACGTTAATCCTTTAGGTGGTCTGCTTCTTTAGGAAAGGAAGAAGTAGACCTGCTGCGTTATGTGTTTTTACATTCGTGTAAAAGGGAGCAATTTGCAACAGTGGCAATCGGCAGGAATAGATGGATTCATTTGAATAGATTTGAAAGGACTGAAAAGCGATGAATTGTGACGATGATTCTTCTATGATGATCCTCTCCTGAAGAGCCCTATAACCCTTCTATATAACCCTTCAGTAACCGGGACATTGACTCGTGTTTTAGTGGCCTTATGTCTATATTCTTTGCCATTGTGTGACCTGCTTCCACTATCACACAATTCTAGCTAATGCGAGGCATTGGTCATTTCCGAAGGTGCCACTCTAATCTCAACAAGACCAGAAAGACTAGTGTTCTAGTCAGAAGACGCCTCACAGTCTCTGTAGGAAGCACGGGGTTTCGGGTGACGATTGCTAGCGAGTCGTTTGCGTCAGGTTTAGTGCTGTTGTGGGCGCTTCTCGTCGAGTTGTGGCTGTTGGCTTGTCAGCCGGAACTGACCTCATTTTGGCCGATTGCACGCCGGGTGTTTTGTTTCCTGCCTTCCTTTTTATTGTGCCTTGTGCGCTAGGCTTGTGTGTATCTTTTGTGCTGAGTTGAATTATCTGGTGCGCTGGCGTGGTGTTGCTGGTTATGGTGTTGCTAGTTGTGCTGCGTTGCTTGTTACACCGTGCAGCGGAAATGACCTGGTTTTTGGTGGTTTACGCAGCGTGTATTATATACATGGCGACGCCTTGTCTTGCATTATACACGCCGCGGTTTTCTGTATCTTTGCACGAGGTATAGTCCCGTCTTAAGCGCTGGTTATGGTGTTGTTGGTTATACTGTGTATGTTGCTTGTAAGCCCCTGATCGCCGGTACCCCGACCAATACCAGGCACTACAGCGCCAGGAAGACCAACGCGTATAGATACAGAGACGGGTGGATAGAGAAACGTGCCTTTGACATGAGTAAATTATTGTAAATTGCTGTATACGTTGCGATTACGTGTACGTTTAAATTGCTGCAAGTTGCCATTGCTGTATACGCGATGCTAATGCTTCTAATTCGACTGCTCAGAGCTCTACTGCTTACAATTCGACCAATATTTAATCTACACTTCCCTCTGGGGGGCCCGGGGGTTGCCTGCCGCGAGCTGCGCCTGGCGGCGGCTCTCAGTCGGGTGTGGGTGCTCATCGCGACGCACAATTCGACTGCTCACAATGCCTATGGTACGCTGCGCTGCTGCTACTGCCACTGCCACTACTGCCCACAATGCTGCTGTGGTAAACAACGTCGTATTGCCCGCACTACTGCTGACCTTTCCCCCTTCTCACTTTCCCCTCCCCTGACTTTCCCCTCTCCTGACCGTCTTCCTGACTTGTGGCCACGAGAATCGTATCTTGAATATCTTTATTGTCTTTAGATGGACTTGCGATACCTGACGCTTCTTGCAGCGTACGTCTTCCGAGATTTAAGCCTTTTCATCTTCTTCGTCAGATCGACATGCGGTATTTCATGCTTGTACGTATTCCGAGATTTGAGTTTTCCAACAATCATGCTTGTACGTATCCCGAGATTTGAGCTTTCCGACAAGCTCGTTAGATTAATGACCTGCGATATCTGATGTTTAAAGCAGCCTGTATGTCTTCCGAGATTGGAGCCTTTTTGTCGAGCTTGCTTGTCAGCTAACTTGCGATAGCAGATGCCTCTTGCAGCGCCTGTATATTCCGACATTTAAGCCTTTTCAGCTAGCTCGTCAGATCAACTTGCGATATCGAATGCCTCTTGCAGCCTATGCGTCTTCCGAGAATTAAAACGTTGAACTAGCTCCTTGTAACCTGTAGGTCTACCGAAATTTGAGCCTTTCAACAAGATCGTCAGATTGACCTACCTTGTCTGATGCTTCGATACCGCCTGTACGTCTTCAGACATTTGAACCTTTCAACGAGCTCGTCAGACAAACCTGCGATATCAGATGCCTGAACGTCGTCCGAGATTTGATTGCAGGCTAGAATTCGCTGACCTTTGGACCTAGACCTAGGGACCTTTTCAAATGAATCCATTTGCTTGTGTGATTCCAGATGCACGCGCTGTGCCTCAATGAATTCGTCACGGAAAGGGTGCCTATTGAGATCCTTCCTAGATTCCGGGCAAATTGGCAGATTCCGCTTGTGTGGCCTTTCCTGATATCGGATTCCAGGCTGACATCGAATTCCAGCCAGGAATACTTCTTGTACGGCCGATTCAATAGGTTCTAATCAAAAGTCACGAAATCGGCCACAGAGGTCTTCTTCCACCCCCTCAGGATAAGCGGCTAACGTGGCGAAAACTGCCTGCTAACTGACTTCTGATTCCGTACGATAACCCTCATCAGAATCGTCATTAAAATCGTCACATTCTGAGGCAGCCGAATTTTCCTGACTTTGACCGGTATTGACGACGATTTCGTCCTGTACGTCAGACTCAGATTCGTCTGTGTGGCTTATAGTGCTTTCAATTTCATCGATATTTTCAGCAGCTAATTCGTCCTCTAGTCCTTGTAGACCTTCCGGAATTCCGACCTTTTCAATTAGCTCGTCAATTGAATGCATTAATTCCCGGTCGGGCAGCTTATCTTCGAAGATGCAAGCCTTATCGAAAATAACATCGCGAGTCACAATAACCTTATTCCTGTGAGGAATCCAGATACGGAAATTATTTAACGATTAATATCCTACAAGATATCCAATATGTGCCTTTGGGTCAAGCTTCTGCCTACGATGATCTCGTCGCTAGGCTATGGAGGTTATCGCGAATGCCTTGCATCTATATGCTCGTAAGTGCGCGATTTCTGGCTTCCTCTTGAAGACCTCTTCATACGGGCTTTTCCAGCTATTCCTTTGTGCCGGCGTTCGATTCCGAAGGTAGCAAGCAGCTTCCACGATATCCCTCCATAGGTTATGTGGTAGATTTGCTGATATTCGCATTGTGCGGGCTTTTTCAAGCACTACACCCCCCGATCTCTCGGCGCCACCGTTCTGGGCCTGTGTATATAGTGCGGAAGGCTTCCCTTGAATTCCTTCCTTTTAAAGATATTTTCTGTCTAACTTGCTAAATAGCTCGCCATCTGACCGGATGACCTGAATTTCCCGACTAAATTACCTACGGACAAGGGCTTAAAAATCCCGTATAATTCGACTATTTTCCTTAGCCTGCCCGTGCGATTGATGAAAATACGGAAAAACAAGGCCAGAATAGGCATCAGTGATAAACATCACTCGCGAATAGCCCTGATAATCCGATGTGATATCCGACCAGTCAATCCAGACCTCTTCAAATGCCTGACTTGAGACGCGCTCCATATGTCGCTCGTGCCCGCGAGGGTTCCGCAGCCCGACCCGACGACACCCCAGAGTTGATGGCCGCATTCACCGACTTGAGCTCGTTTGCGTTGGAGCAGATGCATGATTGCAGAGCGGTTTGGCCGTCACCGCACCTGGACGAATACGTTTCTGAGGCGACGTAGGCGGAAACGGCGCTGGACGCACATTGGTGCCTGTGACTCTCCTTGTCAGTCGAGCCCATCGGTACGAGGGAGGAGCGGAGCGTACCAGTAGAGTGAATATCTCAATTTCGGTCACGTAGACGATATTCACAGCCGGCCGTTCTGCAAAAATCAAGATGGCCAATCCGGTTCCAACTGTCCCGTCTCTCAAGGAGTCATTCATTACAGCCCAGACCAATCTCCTCTCCCAACCGCTTGCTCCATCCCAGACCTGGCGCCGAGCAAACGGTAACACCGCCCACTTCGACTTCCTGTTTAAACATTTATGAATGAGAGGGGCATAACAACTCAGAATTGGTCGGTAAGTACTGCTTCTATCCAGCTCATATCGTTTTTCCTCACTTGACGTGAAGAAGCACCGCCGCCAATAACCCACCTTTATGGCGGGTTCTAAGTCTGCGATGTGTCATTTACCTCAAGGAGTGATGTGGTGTCGACACTCTCACTCACTGCACACGCCCATGGAGGAATGCGTGGCACCACGACTATCAACAGTGAAGGTGCGGTTTCCCGTCGAGCACTTTGGAACAATCCTGCTATCGTTGCTCTATGGGTTCGCTAGCCTATTTAGCGGAACTCCGTATTTATCGGGAGGGACGTCGGGACCACTGGGCAGGTATTGAAGGAGACAAGCAAACAAGGCAACGGGGCAAGGCAACGGGGCAAGGCAGGCACCAAACCAAGTCTAGGCACGTAGGAAGCCCGGACGTTCCATACAACGTGCAGCGCGCCATAGCAACATCCTCTCATGGGCTAACATTGGTTCTTCTCTGCGATTATTGAGCCGGCTCTGTGGCTCGCCAGGTATTCCAGATGTCACGCATACGATCAATTTGACCCTCGGTAAACCCCGTTCGGCAGGAACTATTGATTTTGTTTTCATACACACCCAAAGGTCTGCAGCGGATAGCCAGCCTATCGATTGATGGCGGTTGGGCCGCGTCACAGCAACCCATTCCGGCGCGCCTTCTCGACGATGCTCTCTTCAGCCTCGACCAAACCAAACCATCCAGCAACATTGCCGGCGCGTTTACCCCCCACAAGCGAGTTCCAATGTTGCCGAGCAGATTAGCAATTCTTATTTGCGGGACGCGGAGGAACAGGTGAGGGGGGTAAAGGAATTAGAAAGTAGTATTGGCAGGGAGCTGGACTTCGCTGCGGACGATTCTATTTTGGCCGCGGTACATGTGCTTGCCTTGCGGTTGTCCTCCTCCACTAACGCTTGAAGGATTCCATCGTTGGCGCTGCTTCTACTATTTCTCCGCGCGAGTGAAGCAATGAGTTGCCTTGATAGATGCTCTTTGCGGAATCAATGGGGGGTGGGGTGAGGGGGGTCTTCTCGACGATGCTCTCTTCAGCCTTAACCAAACCATCCAGCAACATTGCCGGCGCGTTTACCCCCCACAAGCGAGTTCCAATGTTGCCGAGCAGATTAGCAATTCTTATTTGCAGGACGCGGAGGAACAGGTGAGGGGGATAAAGGAATTAGAAAGTAGTATTGGCAGGGAGCTGGACTTCTGAATGGGGGGTGGGGTGAGGGGGGTCTTCTCGACGATGCTCTCTTCAGCCTCAACCACACCATCCAGCAACATTGCCGGCGCGCCTTCTCGACGATGCTCTCTTCTGCCTCAACCAAACCATCTCCTCTCCCAACCGCTTGCCCTATCCCAGACCTGGCGCTGAGCAAACGACGCGTCACAGCAACCTATTCCGGCGCGCCTTCTCAATAATTCTCTCTTTAGCCTTAACCAAACCATCCAGCAACATTGCCGGCACGTCTACCCCCCATAAGCGAATTCTAATATTGCCGAGCAGATTAGCAATTCTTATTTGTGGGACGCGGAGGAACGGGTGAGGGGGATAAAGGAATTAAAAAGTAGTATTGGCAGGGAGCTGGACTTGGCTGCGGACGATTCTATTGAAGCGCTTCCCATGTCATGGCCGGTCGAAAGTGACGTGGCGAATAATCCCGACAAGACCATCACGTTTGCTACGCCGACGGCCAATGTGGTGAATGCGTACATAACCGAACTATCTATCGCACATGTCATATCTTCCGCCGTGCGCCAGATCCGGGTTGTCTTACGCGGTGATGGGTGATGTGAGTCTATCAAAACCATCTCAAACTCACCGAGCCCTGTGGCCTGCAAACATCGTGTTGACCTGATTTCCTCTGTCTTTCATTCAATTCAGATGAGTTCGAAATGCCCAAAGGATGCGAGCTTGTATGCGCCTTGTGTTTGCAACAGCGACAGAGCAAAGGCGGTCAGCGAGACGCTTTCTAAATCCGTGCCATCTTCTTGCTCAAACGACGACGACGTCACTGCGGCCCAGGGATTGTTCAACCAATATTGCGCAATGAACAGCGGCACGACATCTATTACTGGGCCACAGCAACCTCCTGGAGATATGACGTACTATATTACCGCCTTGCCGCAGTACAAGTCGCTCAGGGCATGCGCTCAATCCGCCATGTCATATGCCATCCGGGCTCATAACTGTTGGAATTGATACGAGAGGTTCAAATTTGATTGCATTGATGGGAAGAGCTGTGTTACTGAGATGATGGATGCAGAATCCCTCGTCTGACGGCCTCGTCCAAACCCCCCTATAAATACCCCTATAATCTGAGACACTTCCGTCCTGAATTCCTGCCTTAGGCCCAGAGGCCACGTAACCTTTCTCACACAGTCCGTGTATCCACATATCCAACAGGTTCAAATCGAGGAACACACAGGCGCTGCAAGAGGCATCTGGTGTCGCAAGTTAGCTAACAAGCTCTTCAAAAAGGTTTAATTCCCGGAAGACATATAGGCATTAGACACGGAGTAAATCTGACGAGCGCGACGGAAAAGCTCACTTAAATCGGACGACCTACAGGCTCCAAGAGAGATCAGATATCGCTAGTCAGTTGACAAGCTTGTTAAAAAGCCTAAACCTTGCAAGACTTACACTGTAAGAAGCGTTAGATGCATCACATCTCGCAAGTCAATTTCACGAGCTCGTTGAAAGGTTCAAATGTTGGATGATGTACAGGCGCTGTAGGAAGCATCGGATCTCGTAAGTTTATCTAAAGACGATGAAGATGTGCAAGATACGTTAATGGTGGTGGCCACAGGTTAGGATTTCTAGTGAGGAAGACGGTCAGGAATACTGTTACAATAGGAACGGTCGGGAGAAAGGAAAAGCTAGCACTTGGGGAAGGGGGAAGTTAGCTGATAATGATGATAATGCCACTGCTGCTGATGAAGATGTTGCTGGCCACGCGAGAAATGCTGCTGCCGATGAGGATGTTGCTGCTAACGCAAGAAATGTCGCTGCTGTTGCTGATGGTGATAATGGCCACAGGTCGAGATTCCGGTCGGGATTCTGGTCACGATAGACGCGGTCGGGAGAGGAAAAGTCAGCTGATGATGCTGCCGCTGCTGCTGCTAATGATGATGGCCACAGGTCAGGATTCCTGTCGGGATTTCGGTCTGGGTAGGAGCGGTCGGGAGGGGAAAGTCAGCTGATGATGATGATGATGATGATGCTGCTGCTGCTGCTGCTGCTTTTGCTGCTAATGATAATGCCATTGCAGATGTTAGATCTAGGTCAGCGCCCAAGATGCAAAAAATGCAGGGCTTGGTCGGGACCAGCGATACGGAGAGGGGGGGCTGGTAAATAACACGAGAGTAACACATCAACCAGCGCACAAGACAAAACAAAATCTAATGCCTCACCCATTATCCTTCCGTGAAGTTAGGAAAGGAAGGCTATGGCATTGTGAAGTCTCTTGTGGAAACAAGAAACTTGATTAGTTTAAACCCGCAGCTGATTGTATATTCCATACCTGCCTCCACGATAGCAGTGTCTAAGACAAGAGGCAGCAATGCTCTTAGTCTAAATATAGAAAAATATGTTATTAGTAAGTTAAGACTTATTAGCACTATATTATTAAGAAATAAGTCATAAAACTACTTTAGGAGATAGGCTAATATAGCACTAGTGTTGCATAAAATAGATAGCTAGATCTGACATGGGCTACGCTAGTCACTCACGTGACGAATCCGACGCATAAAAGGTCGAATCTGGCCTGTCAGTAGATAGATTCAACAACTACTTTACAACCATCTGAGAACTAACTTGTGCATTGCATTGCATTGTTTTGTTTCCCTTTACTTAAATACTTATAGTACTAATACTACAGCTAATATCGACAACTAACGTGTTACGTCCAGCATCCCACTGGTCGTATCTAGCACGTAACGTGCCACATCCAGCACGTAACAACTAGTTAATCTTTTTGCCTTAAACTAAACTAATAAGGTAATAAACATTACTATATTAGTTTTAGTAGCTAATTTTATTATAAGCTTCTGAGAAGCTACTAATAGCCTTAGTGTATTTTATTTATATTTCTACCTTAACTATGCAAACAAGGGACAGGATATATTCTAAAACTATAGCAAAGATAACTAGTAAAAACATTTAAATATCTAGACTAGGAGAGACCTAGAAGGCATATTTACTTCTCGTGGGCTATAAACAGGCTTCTTTAAAGTATAGTGATCCCTAAAACCTAGCAACTATATCACAGAATTACTTACTTAAATTAGGTTAAGCAAGGAGGTCTAGACACTATTGGGTTAAGCATTGTATATTTAGCCCCGTATGCCTTAAGGCTATATAGTATTTATTTATTTATTATTACGTCTAGTGGGAAACTCAAGAGAGCCGTTCTAAGCTTATGGAGATTTACGGTTCTTAAACCTAGCCTTTGCCTTATTGAAGCCTATATATTTGTCACGAATGAGCAGCTATGGATGCCTAAAGCAGTGTAATTGTCCTTGATTTCTGGCTAATTAACGAGGAATTAGATCTCTTCTTATAGTTGAGTATTATATAGGAATTCTAACATTTACAGTGACCGTAGGGTTGACTCACAGCATCCCCTATGTTTCAGGACCTGTTACTGGCTCATATTTGTGACAGTTCTGACAATATGGCTGTTGAGGCTACGTCCCCGTCTCCGTGCGGACCAGCACAGCTTGCGGTCGAACAGGTGCATGATCGGCGTCATGATCTCCGACATTGGAGAAATCCACGTCCGCTATTGAAGACAGCAGTGACCGCAGTTCGTTCCGGCCAGACTAGCTATTTCATTCTCCCCGTATGCTTAGCTGTTAGCGCAAACATGGATCGCAACCTGCGAACTATGGAGCAATGGTAGGCTGCCTAGCATCGAATATATTTATCTCCATTATGCCGCTGAATTGCAAACTGCTTCTCCGGGAAATGCGCTTGGTCTAAAGGGCGCTCGAGTTGGCAACATGTTGGCGCACTGATGCTTTGTGTCGGTATGACAGACTGTCCTGGCAGCGCTTTTTCCCTTGCATAAGCCCTCGGATTCCAAATCAGCTCCACAATTCGCGTTGGGTGTAAGGTCTTCATTGTCGCAGCGTTGCTGTCACGTGGGAATCCACTAGTGACAGACACCTAACTGGCATGGATATAACTCAAGGTAGCAGTGTGCCTAACTTGCTCTCCCTAAACTACTAGCGCCTACTTTACAAATCCCATAATGTTTATTGCTATAATCCTAGAACTAGAGAGAGAATATTTAGTCCTTAACTTTAGATATACAACGCCTACACTAATAATTCTTCTGCGCCTTAGTTAAATCTTATAAGGCTAATGTTTTTAATATAGCTAGATTACTCTAGAGTATTAGTAATTAAATAAAACTTAAGGAGTTAACTAATAATTTAAGTATAGTATTTATAAACTGCTTTTTAAATATCTTTCTTTACCTTATTAATTACTAATAAAGTGCTAATATATTTAAATAGCAGCGTACTAACTATGTTCTAAACCTACTGTATGCTTCTTATTGCTCTTATGTGTATCTGCCCCTAGTTAAGAAATTATGCATAGCATAAATTATTATTCTGGTTACATAAACTATAACTAGAAGAAGTTAGTAAATTTAGGGAGAATAGCAATAGAGCTTCTAGTAGTAAAGCTATAATAATATTAAAACATATTCTAGTAAATAAATACTATATAATAGGCATAGTTTATTCTTTAAAGGTTAAGCTAGGACTATAGATTTTATATAATTATAAAAATATAAATATTAAGTATATTATTAATTAAGTAATTAAGAAAAAGGCATTAATAGCTAGCTAGTATTATAGTAGTTTATAAGCTTAGTGTAAATCTAAATTATACCTAGGTTTAGTTACCTAAGGATAACCTTAATAATAGTAATATATATCTTAATAAACCCTTTAATTAGCTTAAAGAATTACTTTTAGCTAAGTTAAATTATTAAATTTTAACTTTTAATTATAATTTAATATAATTATTTATAAGTATAGCCTCTTAATAATACCTCTTAAATATCTTAAATAACTTTTTAATAAGCCTTTAAAATATTTATAAAATAATTAGTTTAATATATTTTTTAATATAATTAATTATATTAACTTTTATAAAAATAAACTATTAATTACCCCTTAATTTTTATTATTTATAGCTTTAGTAATAATATTCTTAAATAAGTAAATAATAACTTTATAATTTAATATTATTAACTAATTATATTAATATTTTAAGCTATTATTTTTACTATTAAATATAGCTTAAAGTACTTACTTATAGCTAAATATACTATTAAAATAGTCTTTTTAAGTACCTTTTATTAAGGGAGTTTAGTAATATAATAAAGTATATTAATTATATTACTTATATTACTTAATTTTATTACTAAAAATAAGCTATTAAAGTTCTTAAAATAATAAATAAATTCTTTAATAAATTATTTATATAACTTTTTTAATTAGCTTTTTTTTAAGTTTATATTAATTATTTATGCCTTTAAATAGCTTATAATAAATTATTTAACTAAGGCTAAGGTTATTAAAAAGCTCCTTTTATTTAAGTTTTTAGTTTATATATTAATAGTTATATTCTTTAAATATTACTAAGTTATTCTAGATTATACTTAAATTTAGCGCTTATATTAATAGCTATTATAAGATATCTCTTTATACTAACTACCTAAAGATTAATAAGTTTTATAAGCTTAATAACCCTTCCTTTGAGCTTATTTACCTCTATATAGCTTAAATAGTTAAAAATTCTTATAAAGTAATTTATTACATGCTAGTTCTAGCACGTTACGTGCTAGATACAGCTAGTGGGATACTAGACGTAACACGTTAGTTATTTATATTAGCTATAGTATTAGTATTATTAGTATTTAGGTAAAGGAAAGCAAAAACAAAGCAATAATAAGTTAGATCTTAGATAGTTATAAGGTAATTATTAATTCTATCTATTAATAGGCAAGATTTAATCTTTTATAAGTTAAATCTATTATATAAGTAATTAATATAACTTATGTTAAGTCTAGCTATTTATTCTATATAATAAGTATTATATAATATAAAAAGAAAATAACTATTTTAGTTATATAAATACTAAACCTTACTTTTTTTATATTAACTTTATTAATTAAAAATATTAAAATAACCTTATACCTTTTATTATAAATATAGTATTAAATTTATTTACTTATTTATTAATTTTAGTAAAAATAATATAATATTATTATTACTATAAAAAATAAAAGTAATAAAGTAAAAGTTTCTTTTAATTAAATTTAGTATAACTTTAATAAATTTTATTTATTATTTTAGTAAGTTTATTCTTAATTAAATAAAATTTTAATTATAAAATAAAATTTTAAGTATAAATAAAGCCTTAATAATATTATAATATAAATAATTTTAAGTAATTTAAAATCCTTATTAATTAATTAAGTTTTATACTTTTATTAATTACTTTTGCTTTTTTTTTAAGTTATTTTTTTTTTTTATTATATTTTTTTTTTATTATTTTCTTTATTTTTTCCTTAATTATATTACTAAACTTTAGTTACTTTATTAATACCTTAGTTTATAGTATTAATATTATTAATTTTTTCTTTATTTTTAATTATTTTTAAGCTAAAAATAGTGTTTTTTTAGTAATTAATAAAAATTAAGTAATAAGTAACCTTTTTTATTTTCCTTTTTAGCTATATTATTTAAGAGGCTTAAACTTATTATTATTAAATTCCTTTATTATATTATTAAGCTTATTAATAAAAGTAAGAGAAGCTATGCTTAATTTAGCTAGCCCTAAAATTACCCCTAGGAATATTAATACTAATAGCGTTAAAGCTAGTATTATTTATACTAAAGTTATTCTTAAAGGGCTTAGTAAAAGCATAAAAAGTAATATTATAAATAGCTTAGTAAGAAACTATAATATAATAATTAAAAATAGTAACCTTTAGCTTAAGAGAGTTAAATATTAGTTTAAGAGCGCTAAAGCTTAAGCTATAAACACTAAAAACTAAGCTAAAAATACTAGGGTTAGCGCTAAGGGAGGTAATATTTATTACTATTTTATTACTTATATATTCTTAAGAGTAAAAGTATAGTCTTTTTAGCTATTTTTTAGTAAAGTAACTTTTTATTTTAATTCTTATAGCTTTATATATATTATTTTTATATTCTTTTTTACTATTTTTATAAGCTAATATATATTTTTAGTTATTTCTTTAAATATTATATATATTTTATTTAATTTTATTTTTTTTATAATTAATTTTAGCTTTTTTTATATTATTATTAATTTATTAGTTTTATTTACTAATTTTTAAAGGCAAAACTAAATATTATCTTTATAAGTATTAAATAGTTTAAAACCTATATAAATATTAATATAAATAGTAATATTTTTAAGCTTTTTTATAAGGTAATTAACCTTTTTTCTTAATATCCTAAGGGCTTTATTATGCTTATATATTATAATATTATTAGTTTTAGTTATTTCTTTAGTAAGAATAATTATAATTTACTATAAATTAGCTTATTTAATAGTAAAAAGGTAATTACCTATAGTTTTATTAAGTATACTATATAGTTATAAGAAATAAAATACTAAAACTTTCTTTTATAATAATAAAGCTACTAAGGAAGTTATATAAATAACCCTTATTTAGTTTTTAAGGTAATTACCCTTAATAAATATAATTATAATATTCTTAGTTTTATTTTTAGCTTATTAAGTTATACTTATCTTAAATAAAGTAAGTAAGTAAATTAGCTTATATTTTTAATTATTAGCTTTAGCCTCTTTTTTAGTGTTTTTATTTTATATTATATAGTTTTTATTTATTTTTTATAATAACTTATATTTATATATAATAATAAGTATAATTATATACTAAAGTAAATATAAAGGGTTTTCTAAAATAATACTTTTCTTTAACTTATTTAATAATACTTTATAAGTAATAAATTTTAATATATAAGTATAAAGTATATTTTATATTATTTATTTTTTTTTTTATTATATTAATAAACTTTAAAAGTTTTTTTATTAAGATTAATAAGAAATTATTATAAAAAATTATAAATATATTTAGTATATTTTTAGTAACTTAAATTACCCTTTATCCTTATAATATTATAATTATTCTTAGGTTAAGTAGTTAATTTACTAAATTTTATAATAATATAAAAGAGAGTAACTCCCTTAGGCTTAGCTTTATTATTAAAAAAGTTATAATAAGTTTTATATTTTATTTTATTAATACTTTTATTATTATTAATATTATTTTTTTTTTATTAAATTCTTTTTTATTAAATTTATTAGGGATTTAAATAAAAGTAATTTATTTTCTTTTTTTAGCCTTAATAGTTTTAGTATTAATAACCTTAAATCCCTTTTTAAAGAAAGTAAAATTATTTTAAGTAATTAATTCTTTCTTTAAAGTATTTTAATTAATTAATTTCTTCTTAAGAATAGCTTTATTTACTAAGTTTTTCTTAATATTAACTATATTTATTAAGTTTTTCTTAAGATTAATTATTTTCTTTATATAAGTATTATTATTAATTCTTAAAGCTACTAAGTTTAAGTTTTTAAGGAAAGCTTTTATATTATATAGTATTAAAAATAAATTATTTATAATTAAATTATTAGTAATTAAATTCTTTATAATTATATTTATTATTAAATTAAAAGCAAGGATTTTAATAATAAACTTTAATATAAACTAGCTAATAATTAATATAAAGTATAAAGAAAAGCCTATATATTACTATAATAATATAATTTTAATAAGGAATTACTTATATTAGTAATAAAAAGCTAATTATAGTAATAAAGCTATTATAAGTATTACTTAATAAGGTTATAAAATAAGAGTTTAAAGTAATTAAAAAATAAAAATATAAAGTAAGCCCTTAGCTATAAGTAATAAATATATATATTATAACTTAAATAACCTTAAGCACTTATATTATTAATCCTAGTATTTAGTTACTTACTTTTAATAATTTTTATCTTAATTAATTAAGTATTAATCTTAATACTTATTAATTATTTCTTTAGTATTTTTATATAAGTTAAATTTAGTAATTTATTAATTATCTTTAGTAATAAATCCTTTTTATTTAACTAAAAACTTAACTTAAGGCTTATTTTTACTTTATTTATACTTAATTTAGTAAGTTATAATATATTTAATTTCTTAGTAATTTATAGTTTTTTTTTCTTTAAGAGTAATAAGTAATAATAAAAGTATTAATTTTATAAAGAGATTTAGTTCTTAGGTAAGTTTTTAAAAATATATAGCTAATATTATAAAATATACTTTTAATTTACTAAGAAAGTTAAGTTTATATACTAAAGAGTTAATTTTTTTAAGCACTTTATAAGGTTTAGCTTTACTAAGTAATTACTTTTTCTTAGGTTTACTAAGTAAGTAATATTCTTTATATAGTTATAAATATATTATATCTTTTATATTAATATTAATAAGTTTATACTTATTATTATACTATATTTTAGTAAAAGCTATAGCTATAATAATTATAAGCTATGCTTTATACTAAAATATTTTATAAAATATAATAATATTAATTATACTTAATTTAATATTAAATATAGTCTTTAGAGAGATTAAATTTATAATACTTTATAGTTTAAACTTATATAATAACTTATTTAGGGCTATTTTAATACTTATAGCCTTAGTATTATTAAGATAATACTAAAGTACTAAAAGTATTTTATTTTATATTATATTTAGGTTAATTATAGTATAAAATTAAATTATTACCTTAATTATTTAATTCTTTTATTTTATAAGACTATTTATTTATAAATAATAAGCTATAGCTATAAGGAATTTAATATTAAGCTAATTAAATATAGCTTTTTAAATATTAAATATAAACTTTAAATTCTTATTATTAATAATTTATTATAATATACCTTAGTTAAATAAGTATAACCCTTTAAGTAGTAAGGCTACTTATAATTCCACTAAATATATTATATAGCTTATTAAAAGTATTATATATTTTAAGAATATATAATTTATAAAGCATAGTGTATTAAGGGCTAAGTATCTTAGTATTACTTATATTATACCTTTAGCCTTAATCTTAGGTAAATTTATAATAAAGTTAAGTAATACTATATAAAATAAAGTAAGATTTACCTATATAAATTAAAGTTCTTTTAGTAGCTTTTACTTATTAATTATATTTTCTTTATATACTATATAATAAGCTATAAATTCCTAAATTTAATTACTTATTTATAAAATACTAACTAACTATAGTTTTATTACTATATAAGTAATTTTAAAGTAATATTAGTTATTATAAACTACCTTTAAAATAGTTTTAACTATTAAGCTTAAAATATATAATTTATATATTTTATTAATTATAATATAATAAAGTAAGCTATTTTTATATAAATTTTATTTATATAATAATATTTTTAGTCTTTTTATATTTCCTTATATATATTATTTTTCCTAGAATACTTTAATTATAGCTATAATTTAGCTAAGTTTAGTGTTATATTTATAGCCTTTAATAATCCCTGCTTTAAATCCCTTATTAATTATTACTATACTTACTATTTTATTAGAAAAATATACACTTATATTAAGCTTATTAAATTAACTTTTTTTTATAACTTATTTATAGCTAAGATTAATAAGGAGTTATAATAATATATTAAGTATTATATTAAGTATTCCTAGGATATAAAAAATCTTAAGGTTAAATTAAAATAAGTAATTAAAGACTTTAGTAAGTTTAAGGTTAGCTTTATTAAGGTTTATAGTATTTAAAAAGGTATATTTAATAATATTTTTAGCTAATAAGTAATTTATAATAATATTAATAATTAGCTAGTTTAATTAAACTATTTTTCTAAGTTTTTTAATACTTTATATTATTATAATTACCTTTACTTTTATAAATTTATATTATTCTTTAATAACTAAGGTTAACTTTAAAAGAAATAAAATTAGCTTTAATTTCTTAGGTTTAATATTTTTTCTTAATATATTAATTTTATTTTATTTTTTATATAATTAAAATATATATAAGCTAAACCCTTTTTTATAAGTATTAATTTTAAGAAAAAATAGTCTTTTTAAATTATAATAATATAAAATAAGTTTTTTATTAAGTAATATTTTTATCTCTTAAAAAGCTTAAATCTCTTTTTTATTAAGTATAAATATTATTTATTATATTTTTTACTTTTTTATAAATTTAAAGAGTCTTATAAAAGTACTTTTTTTTTTTTAAGCTTATTATAAAAGCTATATTTTTTACTCTTAAAAAGGTTAAATTTATAAATTAAACTAAGGGATTTTTTTCTATAGAAATTTAGCTATTTTAATAAAAGTTTTAAGTAATAATAAATTATTTAGGAATTTTATTTTACTAAAAGCTTTAATTTAGTTTAATATATTAATAATTCCTTTATTATTTATAATAAAACCTAATAATTAAATAGTAAAATAACTAATAAATAACTTTTTAGCTTTAATTATTAGTTTATTTTCTTTAATAATATAAAGAACTACTATAAAATACTTAAGATAATTCTCTAAACTATTAAAAAAAATAATTATATTATTAATATAAATATATATAAAGTTCTTATAGTCTTTAAATAGCTAATTTATATATTATTAAGTATAAGCTAGTATATTCTTAAACCCTATAAAGGCTATATTTAATACTTTAAGGCCTTTTTTTAATATTATAATTATTTTATTTTAATATACTTAAAAAATAAATAATTAATAAAAAAAACTAGATTTATTAAATATAAAATAATACTTTTTACTATAAATATTTTTTATAATATTAAATTAGTTTAGTAAAAAGTAAATATTAAGTATTATTAAGTTATTTATAAGTTTTATATTAATAATAACTCTTTCTTTTATTAAGTTATTTTTGCTTTTTTATATAATAAATACTAAGTAAGTAATTAGTGCTAAGTTATTTAAATATAATATTTTTTTATTTATATATAGCTTATTATAAACTTTATTTAGTTTTTAATAATCTTTAATATTAAAAGAGTAAGGTTAAATTATTTTATATTAGTTTTACTATTTTTTTATAAAGTTAATCCTTATTTCTTAGTTTTTTAGTATAAGAATAATACCTTTATTATAATAAATATTAAATTTATTACTTAAAGCCTTAAATTAAGCTATAATATTATTATTAATTATTATAATATAAATACTATATTAATTAAGGGTATATATAATATCTTTAAGGCAGGATATTTTATATAATAAAAGCTTATAATTAATGTTTTAAGGGTTTAGTTTATTCTCTTTATTATTAGTATTTTTTTTTACTTACTTTGCTTTTTTAGCAAAAATATCCTTTATAAAATATATAGTATAAGCGCTAATATTCTTAATTTTTTAATTAGTTTTAAATAGCTATAAGTCTTTAAAAAAAGCTATTTTTTATTCTTTTATTATTTTAAGGGTTTTACTTATTTTATTATAAGTAATAAGGGTTTTATTATTATTTTCTTTTATAATTATATTTACTATACTATTAATAACACTATAAGTATAAAGTATATTAATAATAGCCTTATAGTTTAATTTCTTTTAAGTTATAAGTATTATTATACTTTAATTAAATAAAACCTTTATTATATATATTACTATAATCTTTTTATATAAAATATACTTAGGTTATTTAAATATCTTAGCTTTAATAAATATACTATAAATAAAGCAAAAAATAACTTATAAATAAATAAAGTTAATTTTTACTTTATATTTATATAAAAAGTTAGTCCTTAATAATAGTTTTAAGCCTAAATCTTATATTATATTTACTATTATTATAAAGTAATTAGTGATTTTTATTCCTTATATAATTCTAAGTATATAAAAGTTAAAAGTTATTATTTTTATAATAATAAATATTAATTATACTCTTTTTATTAGTTTAAGCTTTTACTTTCCTTATTTAATATTAATTTTATACTAAAGAAATTAGTTTTTATTAGCTAAAATAAAGAAAGTTTTTATATTAAGGTAAATAATATAAGTATTTTTTTTATTATAAAACTTAAGTAATACTTATAAGTAAGAATTTATAGTTTAATAATTAATTTTAATTTTTTATAATTAAGGTATAGCCTTTACTATTTATTCTATAATTAATCTTAATATATTATAAGTTCTTAGTTAAATAATAATATTTTTATTACTAAAGTATATATATTTAACCTTTTTTTTTTATAGTTTTATAAAGTAAGCTTTAGTAAAGTTAATTTTATTTTTAAATTTATTATTATTACTTTAATTATTATATTTTTCTTTTTCTTTAATAAAAAAGTATTCTTTAGCCTTTAAGTAAGCTTTATATATTTTATAGTTAAAATTATCTTTATATATTATAATATATATATATAAAGGGTCTTAGTTTTATAATTAATACTATTTATAAAATCTTTAAGCTTATAATTAATCTTAGTTTTACTAATTTTATTAATACTAGGGCTAATCCTTATAGTATTTATTTTATTTTAGTTAAAAGTTATTATTTTTATTAATCTCTTTTATTAATAGCCTTAGTAAATCCTTTTATTATTTAGTTTATTTTAGCTAACTTAGTAATAATTATTACTAATTCTAGGGTAATTATAGCTATTTATAAAACCTTAGGTCCTTACTATAAAAGTCTTAATTTTAATAGTAATTTTAGTACCTAAAACTAGGTCCTTAATTATAATTATTATTATATTAATTCTTATAGTTTTAATAGGGTTAATTCTAGTTTTAACTAAAGTATAGCTTATTTTAGTATATATTAATTTAATTATTTTTTTCTTAGTTATTATTAGAGTTATTTATAATATAATAGGCTTTAGTAAGTTTAATGCCTTTTTTTACCTTATTAAGGTTTTTTTTAAATTTAATTATTTTTTATAAGTCTTACTTTTTATCTTTAATTATAGTAATATATTTTAATTTATTATTTTTTATAGTTAGTTTTAAATATTAAATATATAATTTTAGATTAAGCTTTTATTAAAGTTAAATTAATAACTATTTATTAGTTTATTTCTTATTTACTTTAATATATTAAAATACCTTAAATATAAAATCTTATAAAAAAGTATTACTTATTATATTTTCCTTAGTAAATTTAGCTTTATTTAATTAATTAATAGCTTTCTTTATTAATATATTAAACTCCTTTTATATAATATTAAATATAATAAGTATTAAGTTAAAGATATATTTCTTTTTTATTTTATTAAAGTATTAATAATACTAAATAAAGGCTTTTCCCTTAAATAAGTTTTATATATAAAGTTTAATAAATACTTATTTATTAAAATTAGCTTAATTTAAGTAGTTTTAAATTACTTAAATTTATAATTTAATATTATAAAAAACTATTTATTTTCCTTTATATATAATAAAAGCTTAATTATTATTATTTTATTTTATTTTAAAATAAAAATATTTTATATTTACTATTTTTTATATAGGATTTATTAAAGTTAATAATAGCTTCTTTTAATATAAAAAAGGTTTTTTAAATAATAAATATTAATAATAATTTAAGTTTAAGGGTAACTAGCTTTACTTTAAATTAAGGCTATAGCTATTATTTAGTTAATTTTATCTTAATATAAAAGGAAATTAAAAATATATAAGTTAAGGTCCTTATAGTCCTTAAAAGTTTTCTTATTATAAATATAATTAGCTTAGTATTAATACTATTAAAGTAGTATAGTGTTAACTATATAGGTTCTTACTATTAAAGTATTAAAATTACACTAAATAGTTTTATAGGTTACCTCTTAGTATTAGTCTTAGTTCTTATTATCTTAGTATTTAGTATTATAATAAATAAGGCTATATTTATCCTAGCTAGTATAAGTATTAGCTTAAGTAAAAGTTTCCTTTAAATAAAAACTAAGTATAACTATATAAGTTATAGTGTTAAATTAGTAAATTAAGCTATTAGTTTTATTCTTCCTAAAGTAATAGTTAGCTTTTTTTATTTAAAGCCTTAAAAATTATAGCTTTTAAATTTAAAGCTAAATTCTATTATTATTTATTTTAATTAAAAGTTAATTAAAATAATCCTATTAATAGCCTTATAGTTTCTTAAGATTTAGTTAACTTATTAAAGTTTAAGATTATTTCCTAAGTTTTTAGTAAAGAGTTTCTTAGCTAAGTAAATAAAATTAACCCTTATAATTTATAAATAAATAAGAATATTATATTAATAAATAATCCTAAAGTAAGGTTTAAATAATAAAGTTTTTCTCTTAAAATAATAAAGTTTTTTCTTTTCTTTAGTTCTTAGTAATTCTTAAGTTCTTATTAATTTTTATTTTTTAGTTAAAAAATAAGTTTTAGCTAAGTATTATATAAATTTATTTATTATAAAGTTATTTTTTTTTTATTACTTAAGGTATAAATTAAGTACTTACTCTTAAAGAGTAATCCTATTTTTTTTACTTTATAAATAATAAATTTAGTACTTTTTTAAGTAATTATTAATTTAGTTAAGTTAATAATACTTTAGTAATATAAATATAACTTTTTATAAGTAATTTTACTTTACTAAAAAATACTAAAATTATTATATTTTTAGTAAAATAACTTAGTAAAGTTATTAATTATAATAATATCTTATAATCTTTATTTCCTATAGGTAAAATCTAGATTTAACTATAAGAAGCTTTAAAGCTCCTAAATTATAGTAAGTTTTAATAAAGTAAATGTTTTAGTTAAAACACTTAATTAGTATTAATCTCTAAGCTAGTTAGTCTTAAATATTAATATATTAAAATTATAATAAGGCTCTTTAAAGGTAATATATTAAGAGTAATTATTACTACTTATTATATATTAGTTCTAGTATATTATATACTAAATATAGCTAGTAAGATACTAGATATAATATATTAGTTATCTATATTAGCTATAGTATTAGTATTATTAATATTTAGGTAAAGGAAAGTAAAAACAAAGTAATAATAAGTTAAATCTTAAATAGTTATAAGGTAGTTATTAATTCTATTTACTAATAGGCAAGATTTAATCTTTTATAAGTTAAATCTATTACGTGAGTAACTAGTATAGCCTATGTTAGGTCTAGCTATTTATTCTACGTAACATAATTAATTACTACTAGACCTAGTTACTAATTTTAATAGATAAAAGGTTAGCGCCTACTAACCTTAGAGAGTGTCTTAAGATAATAAGAGTAAGAAATCTAAAGAATATTCTTTTTAATATTTATAAGCAAAAAGGGAAAAAAATAAGTAATAGCTATAAGTAAATTTTAAAGTAAAAGGAATTTATTTTTTAAAGTATAAGTAAGAGATTATAATTCCTTTACCTTATTAATTCCCTTAGTATTAAAAAAACTATAATATTAATATTTTTTATTTAAAAGCTTAAGGCTAAAATTAAAAACTTTTAAAAAAAAACTTTTATTTACTTTTTTAATAATAATAAAAATTAAAACTAAAAGATATTAATTATAATTCTTTAAAGCTTAATTTAATAATTATTAATATAAAAAATTAAGCTTTATTAATAATATATATAATTAAACTTTAAGAAATATACTTAAGATTATATCTTTTAAAACCTTTTTAATAATTATTTTATAATATAATAAATTTTTAAGAATATAATTATAAATTTATAAATTAATAAAGTCTTTATTTTTATTAATACTTTAAATAAATATAATAAATTAATATAATAAATATTACTTTATTTTATTAAAAATTTCCTTTAGTTACTTTTAATAACTATAATAAAAAAGTTTAAGTTTTTTATTACTTATAAATTTAATATAAATAATATAAAAAATAAGCTTTATTATATAAAATTAATTATAAAAATATATATTTATAATATAAATAATAATTTATTTAAGTATATTAAAACTAAAATTAAAAAGCTTATAAAAAAAAAAAGTTATATATTATAAATAAAAAAAAAAATTAAAAAAGTATTAAAATATAAAGTAAAAAAGACTTTTTTTTAAGTATTTTTTATTATTATTAAATTAAGCTAACTTAAGGTTTATATACTTTATATTAAAATAAAGCTTTAAAACCTTTTTTATAAGCTTAAAGAAATATATATTATTATTTTAAATAAAATTCTTATTAATAATAAAAAAAGTATATAATTTATTTTATATTATATAATTATAATTAATTATTTATTAAGAAAAAGTAAGATTTAAATAGCTTATATAATATAAAAAATAAGTTTATTATAATATAATAAAGATTTAAATATTTATATTAATATTCTTTT
>JASWJB010000420.1:0-31183 GCA_032433595.1 Conoideocrella luteorostrata
TGTATATAAATGACTGATCTAATTCGTCTCTGGTTTACATATTGGGCGAACTCACGTTAGGATACGGTTTCGGCACGGAGGCTGGCTTGCCTTGGTTGGGGGGTTTTTTCTTGTTTGGATGAATTATACCCTGGGGAATGCTGTCATCTATCAAATCGATTATTCATATTTTATCTTCATAGTGTACATATGGAGTCATAATGAAACCATGTTCATACAACAATGACATCACAGTACAAAATGCGTATTGGCAAACATTGATCTGGTAAGAGGTGTGTGATCTGGCACTGCCTGCAGCAACCTTTAGATTAGGAGCTACCGAAGTCTTCCGCTCTTCATGCCACTCGAGTACTCGGACAATTCACATTCTCCTTTAAGCCTTAGATCATACCCTCCGTAAACAACCACGGCCTTCCAATCGGGGGACTCGGTGCCTGTCCTGGGGGCAACAACATGCTTGTCTATTCATGGATATCGTAACGGAGATTTACCACACCAAATCATATTTCAACCAAAATTACTGCATTTCCATACCCAACAAAAGCCAAATCCTACTCTCGTGTGCGTGTCGCACGGCCCATGCGGTCATGGCAGCGAATCCCAAGTTCTCGACCCCATTCATCATCAGAGCTTAATTTCCCACCACTCCCAGACGACCCAGAAACTTGCATCATGCTCAACTAGGTGCCCATCACCCTCACCATGCAGAGCATACATCTGCCTCAATCCTCTCAAACACACCCACGCCCTGCGCACCCAGAGCCGTGGCCACCCCCACCGCCGCGGCGCCCGCCCTCCTCATCCGACCATATCCAAGACCGTCGCTCACGCCGCCCACGCCCAAAACCACAACGTGCCGCAAAGCCTCCCTCCCATCCAACAACCTCCTCAAAGTAGCTACGTTCCCAACCGCCAAGGCATGTAGACTCGCCCCGGCCAGACCGCCCAGTCCGTCTGCCGACGGCAAGGCCATCTCCCCATCGTTGTTGAGCGCCATACAGCCACCCAGTGTGTTTGTGGCGGTTAGAAAGCTAACTTTTGAGGACGACCCCTCCAGCGTAGAGATCAAACTCGAAAACTGGTCAGAGTACGTATAAGGCGGTACCTTGATGCCGATTGGAATGGCGGAAGGGGCGGGCAATTCGTCGAGATATCTTGTCAGGGATGCGGAGTTGTGCGCCGGAGGAGGCGAGTCTGGTATGTTCGGGCAGCTGAGGTTGATTTCCATGGCCAACGGAAAGACGATTTTGGCAGAGGCATCTACGATCAGGGCGTAGCACTCTGCGACGGAGGACGGCGTGCCCGTGACGCTGATGATGGCCGTCTTGGAGTGTGATTTTGCGGAGAGCGCCGTGTGAGAGAGTTGCTCCAGCACTGCGAGGTAGTACTCTAGGCGGCGGGGGCTGTAGCCGAAATTATTCACGCTGGTGACGGGCTTGGAGGGGTGGTGGGTGTTCTCGACTGGTGCGTGGGTAGCAGGGTCAAGAAATCGGTGCCGGTGGATGGCATCATCGTGGGGGAACCCGTCAATCAGGCTTGTGCGCGTGGTGATTGCGCCGATGGATGGGCTTTCAAGCAGGGCCGCGAGGTCGGCCTCGGTGGTTGCCCAAGGGCAGGCGGTGTTGAAGAGTGGCGGGTGGAGGGACAGTCTGGGTGGGGGCATGCTCTTGGTTGTTGGGGTTTTATTTTATTTTTATTATTTAATTGTGTCACTTGCAGTTGGGCGAGGCCTTGTGGACCATGAGCAAAGCACTGGTTGTTGAAGATTGTAAAAGTTGTAAGTTGGCGAGGTGAGATGAGATGAGACGGTGAGCAACGAAAATAGGTGGCGGTCGCAGTTGAAGCGGGGCATGGGCAAGGCATATCGATCACACAAGACGACAATGCTACGGCATCCCTTGAAAAGTGCTTTCAATGAACACCATTCGTGCTCTTTATGTGAGAGTTGACTAAATCCAGGGGAGCAGTCCTCTCTCCCTTTCAACCGGGCAATAAATCACACGCAGAGAATTTCTCAGATCCCGCTCCCTATTACACCAATCATCCCGACAAGCCGTAACTCTTAGAAAACCAACAGTTACACAAGATCGCATATCTTATACCACCCCGGCGCTCCCTCTTCAAGGATCCAGCACGTAGTCCTCATCCCCGTAATCATTTTTGTCAATCGTCAGGGACGGGATATCCACGCCCTCCATGCAGCGGACGTTCAAGGGCTTCATCTGTATGTTCTTGTAGTACACAGACAGGACGTGCTCCTTCCTCTCCGGCGGCACCTTATCGAACACGCTGAGAGGCGGGCCGTACACGGTTGCGAAAACAAACACGCCGCATGTTTTGCAGTGATGGTCTCCGCCGAATTTCTTGCCAAACTGGTATTCTGTGGTGTGGTCCCCGCCGTGAATGCGCACCTGGTCTTTGCTGGGGTACACGCCGATATATGCTTTCTGTTTGGCTGTGTGTCAGTAAAAAGGAACTGCCGGCCGGATGGATTGCGCAATTACCCTGATGCATGAACTGCAGTTGTCCTGCTTGACGTCCTGTTCGGTAATGGGCGTGAGCAGCTCGCATTGGACGCTGCCGCAGTGACAAGCGAATAAATGCTGCGCTGTAGCTTCTGAGCTATCCCCAGGCAGCGACTCGATCGTCCGCTGCGGCTCATCGACATGGATGAGCGTCGTGTTTTCTCTGCACATCATCAGCATGCACAACGGTCTGATACTAAACCCCGTGTGTTCCCGCGCTTACGCACTCCAGCCGAAAGGGATTGACTTCTCGAACAGCAAGCAGATTGATCGCTACTTGACCCTTCATCGGTCCGGCGAGATGCTCGCCCGTGATGCCGGTGGCGCATCTGCCGCAGAACTATTTTGTGGTAGATGTTTAATCTTGCGGTCTCTTTTCCATCGCCTGAGTAGCCCGGTTTGAGGGCGGGACAGCTTCACCTCCACATGGATTTGTAACAGACCTTGTGTCGTAACGAAGCGGACTCGTAGGTGGCGAGCAGGCCGTCATCGCGGGTGATTCTGTAGCTGTCCTCGGCGGGCACGATCCATAGATAGCCTTTCTTCTGGCAGAGACTGCAGTCGCATGCGGTGGCTTGTGTGATCTCGGGGACGTTGAGGTCGAAGCGGAAGGCTCCGCAGTGGCAGTAGCCGTGGTAGTGGGTTAGGGCTGCGGCCATGGCGGCTTAAGTGCCCTTTGGGTCGGGGCTTGGATGGTTGTGATGATGTTTTGTTGTGGGAGTGAAGTGAGTGTGTGAGTGTGAGTGAGAGCGAGGAAGCGCGCGCGTGTGTGAGACAGAGAAAAAGAGGTTATAATCAAGTGCGGGGTAATCAATCTAAGTGATATTCATTCATGTTACCGAATGCTCCGAGATGTAGATGTCGCTTCGACGGATTGAAGGGGTCTTAATGAAGAGTCCTAGTCAACTATTTAGTGCTTACTTATGGAGCGAGGGTGGCTATAACGAAAAGGTATCTTCGGGACAGCCACGCCTCTTTGCCTTGACTGGCTCAGTCTTGACGAGTCTTCAAACGCATCTTAGTTTTAGTTAGGTCTAGACGCAACACAGCTGCTTTGGGGACTTCAGAGCTCGCGTCCCGTGCTATATCAATAATCTCAAGGTTCCTTGAGGCGTGTTCAGAAGATTGAGTCTGCGTAAAATATCATGCCCTGGCGTACATTGACGGGGATACGCAGATAGCAATCATCAGAGTAATATGACGGAATGTGCATATACATATACATATATTGCTGAATGCTCTTGAGTACAGTTTACGCAGACCGGCTTAATGTGCGGACGAGGCGTCTGCAGCGTTGCTGCTCCCCGCGTTCACAATTCTCTTTGGCGCAGTCACTATTAACTCCTTTTTTTTTCCCGCCAGGTCGTGCTCTCGCTCTTAATAAACACACATAAATAGCATCGCTTCAAGTTTACCAAACGTACATGATTATTCCCCCTTTGACGGAGTTTTAAAACAGTAATCCACAAATCCTGTGTCGGTCTTGCCCCAGTAATTCGCTACAAAAAGAAGATGGTAAGCTAATGCAAATAACATTCAAAGTAGATGCATGCATCTATATGACGCTAACGAGGGGGGGTGAAGGGGGGCAAACTTACGAAATTTGACGGCAGCACCACTCGCTCCGAGCACCGCAAAGGACAAGATGAAGACCATGATGGAGGTCCCGCCGTCCAACGCCGCTGAGACCAGGTAATTGTACCGCACAAAGATGTTGGGATACCTCCGGCGGACAAACCACTGCGAGGTGAAACCCATGATGAAGAACATCATGATGGACGAGTTGATGCCCACGTTCAGGTAGCACATGTAGAAGAAGATGATGGGCGTGTTGACGTGATGCATGCCCAGCTTGGGCCACTTGCGATGGGCGAGATAGCCGGGCAGCGGTGCGAGGAAGCCCAGCAGCATGGATAGAGGAACCCATTGATACTTGCCGCCAACGCTGAAGAGTTCGTGCGGCAGGCCGCCAAAGGTGACGGACTGGGCATTGAACTGCTGAGCCTGCCAGCCTGACCAGATGTTGGTGCCTTGCACGCTGCGCAGAATGTCGAACTGGTTGTCGATGATGCTGTTGGCCATGATGAGGTTGAATACGGCGCCAACCAACGTGCCGATCATCTGCATGGAAAAGGTTACACGGGGTGCCAAGTGACCGTATTGCCCAAACTTGAGATCTTGCGCCAGCAGCTTGCCCTGCAGCAGGGCATTGTAGCCGTACAGCGAGAAGTACATGTTGGCGACGGGGTATCCCGGTCGAAGGTAGCCCCCAATCATCTGGACGATGGATTGGATCGTGAAGGGCACACCCGTAATGCCCTGCAGAGAGCCAAGAACGACGAGGAGGCTGTAGCCGACAATACAAGAAATGAAAAACGCCCACCAGGGAAGACCACTGTTAGATTGGTAGATAATGACGAGTCCGACAGCAAGAGACAAGACGAGGATGATGCCGTACCACCAGTCGGGACACGGCTTGTACTTCTGGATTAGAACGTAATGGGGGTCGTAGTGTGGCTTCATCTCATCTGGCTCCGAGCTGCTCGCCAACGGATGACGAAGTCGGCTCGGAAGGTTCCGAGCAGCATTGAAAAGGTTCTTCGGGTGCAAAAATGCAAATGCGACTTTGGTCTCGGTAGGATACCACAGGACCAGGTGCACGACAGCGGCAGCAATGCACATGTTTGTCAAAAGCACATTGAGAACATTAGAGGAGGCGAAAGCAGGCAATCCGAGCAGCTCGACGGCGCTCATGTCAATCTTGCCATCCGGCCCAATAGCTGCCGTCTGGTTCCACTGTACGGCTTCCTCGGGTGTCGACGTGTTCGAGAAGATGAGCTGCGAAAGAAAGGGATACCTCTGGGCGTCCCAGATGTTCTGGTAGTAGACGCCGCAGAAAAGAACGATGCAGCAGCAGATCCCGATTCCTTGGCTGATGAGACTGCTGACGGGGAAGTACAGGGGCGAAAGACCACCCGAGATATACTGCCAGTCGAAGCAGAGAGAAAAAAGACCCAGGCCTTCGTTGCCCTCGGCCCCACCAAATAGGTTTGTGAAGACACGGCTGCTGCGGTTCGACAAGCAGAAGATGCTTACTCCGGTGAGAAGGGGGCAGATCCACTGCGGGAAGAGCTCCCAGACGAAGATGCCCATGGCAACGTAGATGAAGACGCGAAGAGGCTTCCGGTTACTGGCCTCGCGGCGGTGGAGGCTCTCTAACATAGAGTTGATGGGCAGGTTGGCAGGCCACAGCATGGCGCTAGGGTACACCATGGTCCGCCGCATCAATCCCGCCATGCCATATCCAAGAAATTGCGAAGATATCAACATGAAGAATGTCAGGGCTAAGCTCACTCTGTTGTTGTAATAAAGACGTTGGGTGGAGACGATTTCGAGTCCCAGAGCCGCACCGCTGGCCGAATTGGCCATGATTGTGATGGCGAGGTGCTCTTTGATGTTGAACGGTCCGGGGTTGAGAAACCTGCCGATGCGGCCTTTGCGCGGGATGCCCAGCGCCATGGCCTCGCCGAGCAGGAACGCGATGATGGCGATGAATGCCGTGGGAATCGAAATGGCTTGGGGCTTGAAGTAATAAATGCCGGACAGCACGCCGCCAAAGATGGACAGTCCAAGACCTGATCAATTTTCATGCCGCGTAAGACGAAGAAGATCTTTTCAATTGAATTATCGGGCGAGCAAGAAGCAATGGAGCTGGGCATACCTATAAACATGGAGCGAAAGGTGATTGCTGGTAGGTTAGGGTCATCCTGGAGATGGATAGAGTGCGTGATAACGTCGAACTCCGTCGCAGGTTTGGTGAGATCATAGCTGGCACCGCTAGAAACGTCGACCGTCTCAATGTCTATGGGCTCAAATTTGACTTTGGCCGGTTCGCTACTGATATTGCTGGTAGCCTGGTGAATGGCCGGCGTCGGGCCATCGCCATCGCCATCGCCAGACTTCGTTGTCATTGCCATTGGGGTAGCTCAGCTTGGGAAATTTGCGGATTGAGCGATGGAGCGGGCGAGCGTGGATGGCACGACGGCAATGTCGATGGAAACGGGAGCGGAAGCGGGAGCGCGCATCTCATATAGTATCGAGTCTGTCTGTACCACGACATCGGAGACAGCTGGGGAGAGCTGAACATGAATGCATTACCCCGCCCAAGATATCTGAGTAGAAGGTACTCCGTAGTCAATTAGAGAAAAGCTACGGGCGTACAATACAACTGGGGACGGATCTTGTCCTATCGGCTGCGGATGGCGTCCCCAGACCCGGCAGCCCATCCAATGCAGCGTTCGGGGTGTTGGTCGTTTGTGTTGCGTTTAGTCGAAGCATGGCGCCGCTAGTGCGACGGTGTGCAGCGTGGTGATTGGCATGATGGGACGGACAATAGGGCAATACATGCTAGTAGGTGCCGACTAGATGCTAAAAGGGGGCTGACGTGACAATACTAGGCCAACAGGAGCGACAATGCATGCACAATACTAGTATACCATAATACTGCGAATGCACGAGACGCTTCCCACTTTCGAGAAGAGCGTGACAGTCTGCTATGCGCTAATCAGTCGGGGCCCATCACCTCCATTACCCTTTTCGGCAAAATATTGCGCCATGGATGTTCAGAGTAACTACTCTCTCTCGCTCTGGCGTTGGTCTCGTTCTGTTCGGACGCGCGCATGACCTGCATTATACAGGACTGTACGGCATCGAATGCCAGCAATCTCGACCTTGCCAAGCACCGCCACGGCAAATTCGTTTGATCAAACAGTTCCTCGCGCTGGGTTTCTCATTATTGTGCTCTGTTATGAAGAGACGCCAAATATAGATATTAGTAATATTGGACCACCGTAAGTAAACCCCTGCACTTTTTCGCAGCTGGTTCAGCCTGGCGTTGGGGTAATATGAGTGAAGGCGGCAGGCACCCGGACCAGTTTGGCCGTTGGGGGCCAATTGAATGCTCTGCGGCAGTCAAGCGCCCCACCCAGTCTCACCCAATCTCACTCAGATACTCCGTAGTGTGCATTTCAATTAGTTATTTGTACGGAGTACCAAAAAAACTGCTTTAACCACGGCGCGACTTAACTGCTTGCAGCGCTGAGAACGATCTTCAAAAATACACAGTTAAAGCAACGAAATTGCACTGCAGCATTACAGTGTACCTACGATTCTATCTCTATGGCATTTCGAACACCAAAAATTTTTTTACAAAAACAAAAGCATCAAAAAAATTGGTCTCTCCCGCCGGGAATTGAACCCGGGTCTCAAGCGTGACAAGCTCGCATACTGACCACTATACTACGGAAGATATAATGACTTTTGCAGTCATCGTAGTGTGATGTTACGATGTCGAGTGGCAAGGTTATTATATTTATAAAGTCCTCTTGCAAAAGCAGGGTTGAAAAATTATCACAACTCTACACCAGTGAATTAAATAATCATGCTCGTGGTGTCGTCGGTATAGTACACGGATATTCCGCCTTTGCATGCACTCTCATTTCCTTTGTTGTGTCTGTACATTAGATTTTCACTCGCCATGAAAACTTAATTGCCTGGGGCGTTCAGTGCCAGGTAACAGACAATCGGCAACTCCAACCTCCCGCTCGCACCTCTTGCTGTATCACGTATAACACAGCGTCAAAGAATGAATCGTATTTGCAACGCGAAATGCGCTCCTGAGCACATTTATCTGATATGACCAAGTTCTTAGGGTATCTGGCCAGCTAGTAATGATCTACAAGAAGAGGTCGCATTCCTTGATGATGAGACAGAAATGCAAACAGGATTTCCCACTAAATTAGTAACCGTAGCTTCTCATATTGTGACATGGCGCCTACCTGTTTCTTACTAAGAGGAAAAGTCACGACGAAATCTGCATAAATAGCCCGCTATTGTAACTACATGGGCAGAGTCATCCAATAATCCCGTCCAGTCGGTACACAGAAGCACCATCTCCTTGTTTTAAGTAGAGCATGGGAATGATGATCCAGGCGTTTGTGGTAAGACATCAAGCCACGTTATGAGACGAGGGCGAACACGGCGTCTGCGCACACAAATACGCCTGCAATACGGCGTCACTCCAAGGGCAATAATAATCTTACCAAGGCAATAATCGCAATGCCTGATATATAATTCCTTGGGAACAGTACAGGTCATTCTACAGGTAGGCATCATAACAGATAATTGGAAAGTGGTTTAAGAACCTACGCAAATGTTGAAATGGAGGACCACGAGCCTCGTTGCCGAACTGTCTGAGAGCGTCGCACTGAATTGTCGCAGATTAGAATTATACTGTTTGCAGAGTTTCAATCGCTGTGGTTGACACCGCATTTTCTAGGCTTCGCGAGTTGCAACTCTCGGTCTGCACTGGATTATTGCTGCGTAGGATGTAGTGGACACAAAAGTAACCTCTGTCCCAAGCTAATCTTTTGTATTGTAAAATCTACGTAGAACATTGTGACGAATACAGATCCCTGAGGAGGAGGTGGGCAAGACGAAGACTTAAGGTGTTGTTTCTATCATGCGCAAAATGGGCCCGATGTTCGTACTAGCTACAAAGCACTGCGGCATCGATATCAGTCCCGTTTTACATGTTTTCCAATATCTCCAGGCTTCTCTTTACGTTTTGAATCAGTCTGGAAACTCATTGCCTCCAACAGCCGAATTCCTGGCGCATCTATCGTGCAGCTGAACCAGCTAAGTGTCTGACGACGGACTTACACGATGACGATGGCCTATGCATATGTTCTGTGTCCAAGCCTAGAACCCAATATATGAAATTATTAGATATGACTCAAACAATGAGGCGCACTCGAGAAGGTCATGCATCAAGAATCAAAATACCAGCGACGATAGTGCAGCGAGCAGTGCAGGTCGGAGGGGCACAAACGGCAGCATTGTTGGTGAGAACAACCGCCTTTCACGTCATCGATAGAGAGGCGATGACTGATCCAGTGTCCAATCCTGGCGTCCATTAAGCCTAGCGCCATCGTGTACTTGCACACAGTAACTTGGGTTTTTTTTTTTTTTTTTTTCATGATCAACCCTACGGGTTGCCTGTCGGCAGTTGACTAGTTGAGACTTCCCGGTCCTCCAAACTCCCAGCTTGCCACGCCTCGGAAATCCGGGGGAGCACAAAGCACCCACCTATGGCTCTCGGAATTTCCGTCGCGGCAACCATCACCGTCTTCACAGATTCACATTGGTACGAATTCGCAAATTGCCATACCATATCTTGTGTCAACGAGCCTGCACAGCAAAAGATCACATGGCCATTTCTTACGTCCCGTGCAGGCCCTCCGTGTGTTCACGCTCAATGCCACAACCAGTTTGAGTGGGCCCGGCAGGATATGTTGGTTCATCAACACAAATCAGTGTTAGTATTACAATATTTAGAGATGGACCAAACAGAAAAGAAACCAACGGCATCGCCACATTCGGGGTTCCGTATGGCTACATCACAAAAACGTAGCTGCGTGAGACAGCCTCGGCAAATCCTACTTGCCGTCTTCGCCAAAGCTACCTAGTCTATATTTCATAAATTGCATAAGATGTGGCCATGTCTACATACTTTCAATCTCAGTCTCATCATAATCATCACCATCACATTGATTGATGCCTCACCTCAGTTTCAGACAAATCCCTTGCCAGCTTCTCTTGAAACATTAAACTCATTCAAAACATGCCTGCCTACAAAAACACCGGTGAAAATGAAAGTGAGAACTTCAGGAAAGGTCGGCTCTCCAAGCCAATGAGCAAGCTGGTCCAGACGTATAATGAGCAGCCCCGACTGGACTGGGAGGTGGCCAACCTATCTATCGTTCTATCCGTGGACTCAGCACACGCGGTAATGCTCCATGAACAGGGCTACATCAGTAAGGAGCAAGCCGGTGCGATTCTCCAGGTACTTGGGGACCTGAAAGACGCTGGTCCTGACAACTTCCGCGTCACCCCTGGTTACGGCAGCATTGTCCTGCAAGTCGAGAAACACCTGATCCACAGAGTTGGGGAAGATACCGCGGGCCGACTGCCCATTGCCCGGAGCCGTCTTGACCATTGCGGCACAATCCGCAGGATGTCCGACCGGGAGAGTCTGCTCGGCGTCCTAAAGGAGCTTCTGTTCCTTCACGAAACCCTCATCAAAGTCGCCGTTGAGCACGGAGACACCCCCATGATCAGCTACACACACCTGCAGCAAGCCCAGCCGGCTACCTTTGGTCACTATCTGCTCGCCTTTGGGGATCGACTCCAAGACTCCTTCCAGCAGCTCACGCAAGCGTACCATCGCATCAACCGCAGTCCTCTAGGGGCGGTTGGCCTCTCAGGCACAGACCTGCACATCAGTCGCGAACGCACCGCCTCGCTTCTGGCCTTTGACTCGGTTCTCGAAAACTCCCGCCTTGGCCGGGACCAGTACTACCAGATCGAGCTCACCTGTTGCCTCGCCTATGTCATGACCCTGCTGAATGACTTGGCCACGGACATGCACATCTTCGGCTCTGTCGAATTTGGCGTCATCGAGCTAGACGATTCGCTGTGCAGCCCGAGCAGCATCTTCCCGCAGAAGAAAAATGCTTACGGGCTGGAAACCATTAAAGCCAAGGCCGGCGAATCTTTGGGGTGGACCATGGCTGCGTTTTCCATGTTCCGCGGCGAGGGGACCGGCGACAGTGGCATCCGAACGGTTGCTGTTCTGACGGATGCATGCAGACAAACCATGGGCATGATTCGCCTGGCGAGCGAGGCCATTGGCGGCTTGACTGTGAATAAAGAGCGGTACGAGGAGCTGCTGAGCGACTCGTGGGTGAGCACCAACAGGCTCGGCAACATTCTTCTCACATCACACGGTCTGCACTATCGAGTGGCTCACTCGCTCGTGGGGCGGCTGGTCAAGAACTGTCTGGATAAACATATCCCAAAGACAGACGTCACTGTCGATTTGCTGCACGATGCATGTCGGCAGATGAACGTTGAGCCTGTAAACATGACTCAGACGGAATTGACGGCTGCTCTGGACCATACTGAATACATCAACAACTCAGCTAGTCTTGGAAGTGTCAGCCCACAGCAATTCGAGCACTTACTTGTCCAGAGCACAGAGCAGCAATTGCAGAATAGCTCCTGGTTGGACGACAAGCTACGTCGCTTGGCAGCCGCAAATGCGGAGTTGGAGGCAGTGTCGCGCAATATTATCAGTGGAGGAGGGGTGACCGCAAAGACAAAAACTTGAGCCTTTTAAGCTTATGTGTGTGTATTTATTATGCTTAGTAGTGTTACATTGCTAAATTACCAAACAATTTCTGCACGAATTCCAGACTCCAAAAGTTAATAATTCCAGCAATCTGTGTTTCTAGATTTGTTCTTCTTGAGATCTTCCCTCTGAGAGCCCGGCTAGAGGCTGCCTGCAGCACGCGTGCCACCTTCGTCAGTTCTCTCACTCAAGAAGGCTAACCCCAAAAGAAAGTCATATCCTGCTGCGAAGCATTGGTAAATGGAACTTGAACATCGCCATGCAGCTCAAACGGCATGATCAGATCCATCCCGAGAGTCGACATGGAGTCTGCTCCAAAAAAATCGTAGTGGTTCTCCTGCACATCTCCATGAGCATATCATCTAGAAGAAATACATGTCGAGATTTTTCCACTCACAGCATTTACAGAACCAAGTGCTTCTGTCATCGATTGTCGAGCACCATTCTGAGTCTCCACACTAGAGAGGGCTTGTAAAATTCTACTAATACATCAGCGCTTGAGCTTCTCGTCTATGCAAATACAAGTCCAGACATACTCGGGTGCCTCCGGCGGCGCGCTATGTATAGCCCGCTGTAGAATCATGCGCAAATTATTCGGATCCAACGTGCGAGCCTCTGACTGGTCGCTACTTGCCAAGAAATAGTCGGAGAGCTTGTCAAAGAGATGCAGATACGGCGCTGCACTTTCAAGACTCCGCGTGTACACGGCCAGCGCGCAGGAACAAGAACTAATTGCTCTCATGGTCCGTCTGAGGGGCAGCGCTCGCAACGATATTGCCAGGCACTGCAGGAGAGTGATTCCACAACGGAAACAATTATACACTGAGATTGGCGAGTTGTGCGTATAAGGGCTCAGGCTGAGACTTTTGGCATTCTAGGTACCGATTCAGTCAATACACGTACTGCTGCAGATGTAACGTTTGCAGTCCTACCTCGCACGCCTCCGCGCACAATGACGCACACTGGACGAGAAGATTCTCGCCGACGGGGTTCTGACTGAGGATCTGTCGGATAAGGAGTATAGCGGCCTGGAAGTAGGTTGCTTCTACATTTTCGTCGCTTTGTTGTGGGAATGTCGATGGCGACCGTGCTCGTGGTACCGTGTGCCTCCATTCATCAAGTTTAGTAAGAAGCTCCATGACGTCTTCAAATGTTGGAGGCAGTGCGTGTGGTCCCGCGAACTTTGTGCTGCGGAATGTCAGTGAAATGTTGCCTCATTTGTTACCTTCTCTTGCGCTGGATCATACATGATTCTCGATCGCAGTCGGTATATAGCCAGGTGATGTAGCGCCGAACTTATCTATTCCGATATTAGTTTTTCAAGGCCTAGGTCTCAGTCATATTACTATGGTTCTTGTCTCACCGTGGTCAATTCCCCAGGGTCGCTCACGCCTCCTGCTTGCTGTATCTGCAGGTTCCGGATTTTCTCTTGGTCCATGCATATGACGCTCACATTCACAGGGAGCTTTTGTCGGTCAGCAAACCGGTGATCAATGAGCGCCTCCTCTGACATACCTCTACATCGATATCCATGTCGTGAATGCAAAAAGGTCGTTTTGTCATGATTGACACCATTCTAAATTGATCAGAAACACAGGCATTTCGTTCTCAACATGGGAGTTGCATACCGGTCAAACGAGTAGAGACACCAGAAGAAGCGTTTCTGGAGCTCAATGGTATAAGGGTCCAATCTTGCAGACGAGCTGGACTTGGAGACTTTTCGATGATACCCAAGCTCCAGAGACAGCCTAGATGCGACTCCAACAAGATCCCTGCACAGTTATGAGTGATGTTTTGTACGTTGATGTCAAGAATGCCCTCTTACCACATTGACGGTCCGTCCTAGGAACATGTCATTAGCGGCTGCGCCAATGCGACTTGGAGCCTTCACTTACACTAGCCCGGAAATAGAATTGGATCAACGTGAGAAAGGCCTGGATGGTATGCAAGTTCTGCTGAGCCAGGACAACTTCCAGGTACGAGTGAGCTCGCGCATAGTACTCCTATGCCAGTTAGAGTCTTGTGTCTAGTTGCGATGAGGTGCAGCAGCAACCATACCTCAGGGGTATGCTCAGCATTGGGCACAAATTGAGCCCCTATGGCATAAATTGCCCATAAGAAGAAGGCTCCTAGTCGCAATTATGTTAGTTCGATACTATGATACACTTCATAAAGGAACATCACACTGTGCTATACCTATTTGATCTTGCACATCATCTTCTTGAGTAGAAAAACATATCCGGTCCTTTTGCAGGTGCCAGTCCCGAACCTTGGCCCAGTCCACTATGCAATACCGCGCCTGCGTGTACAAATACACAGTCTGTACTAGGTGGCTCGCCATTTTAGCGGAAGGCAGGCCAGGTAAAGAGCCGGAGTCAAGGTTCGATGCAACAGGGCCCGCCTCAAGCAGGTTGAACATGGTCACGATCGACCTGGACCTGAATCCATGGGTGCGGTAACGGTCATGGCCAAGTCCTGCAGTTTGCCGAGACTCATTACTCGGCCGTGCCGGTGAGCGCGCTTCCGGGTTCTATCAACACCGTTAGCAGTGTTCACCGCAGCGAAAGTAAAGGCGAACTCTGTACCTCGTTGAAGTCCAGTGCGTAGCCATCTTCAGCTTCAGTAGTAGTAGTAGGTAGCCTGCGAACCACAGAGGCTTCAGGCGCATTAGGTAAGTTATCTAGAGCCACTCTGTGAGCCCGCATACATAAGTAAGAGCAAGTAGAGTATCACATACCGTGGCTGGTTGGTTCCGGCTCCTCCGAAACGTAGTGGGGAGGCGTTGTTCGCGCGCTGACTACACGCAACTCGCCCTCGAGGCCTGCGATTCGCGTCTCTAATGCAGCAATGTATCTGCATTGGAACAACTGTCAGCGAATGTGTTCAAATAGGCCGTCTAAATTGGGAAATTGTAAATACTCGGCTCCTCTTGGTATTCCATCTGGCGCTACATCAAAGACGCATTCTGTCAGACGAGGATTAGTCCTGATCAATCTGAGATGCTTGTCCTACTTGCCTGCCCTAGCCCTCCCACAAGGGTTGCATGTACTGCATTCCTGTAAATTTTTTTTTTTTCATTTATTATAAAAGTACTTGGAGAAGCTAACCTCCGGATCGATGCCGTGTTGTAGTGGCATTTGATCTTTCTACTCTTACACCGTCGACCTACATGGCCACGGGTCAGTAAAGCGACAAAGCCACCATGTCGCCTTGTCAATCTTTGAAGCACTTACAAGCATTGGTACTTCGCCTTGAAGAGCCGATTGCTCGCGAAGAATCATTGTCACGGCCCAGAGGCCCCATCGTGTCTTCTCTTGTGTAGACGTAGACGTCCATGTTCTGCTGTGTTGGACGGGTCATTAGTCGTCACGGCTTGCGCAAAACACTCTCTCAGTCAGCATCCCACCCGAGGGACGGTTCGGCAATTCCACCAACATCAGAATACACGGAGAACGCGAGGCAAGCTTGCAGAGCTATGGGCAAGTTTATGACGGCCGCACAGGATCAGCCGGCAGAGGAGAGTCACATGAACAGTCTCGAGCTTGAGGCTTGCATTCAGGATGACATGGAGTGACTAGATGAGGCACATCATGATGGCAGCTATTGTGTCTGTACTAGCTGCAGTGTCTGGCAAGTCTAGCCCATGCACCATCCCACATCCGAATCCGGCTTGATTGGCCCCTCGTCTCCAACAATAGCATCAAAAAAACCTTCGTGGAGGGTCAAGAGGTGCAGTTTCGACAGCTTGCTGAATGCGAGCGCCACACTACTCCACCCGACAAAAGTACCAACCTTGTAGCTGAAAAGACTGAAAAAGGTATGCTCAATGCAGGCAAGAATGGGTCCGTAATCTGGGCAATCCGGGGATATTTCAACACCGTCTACGGAGTAGATCGCCTGCAAAACATATCGAGGACAGACAAGCATCAACTAGCCAGCCTCAGACTGTAGTCGGCTCTCGGTAACACGGCACCCTGGCATCATTCTATTTTCGTACGACAGCATCTCGCTTTGCCGCAAAGATTATGTAAAATAAGATCCAGTATCAGCAACCCTGACGGGAAATTACTGCCTCTAGAAGGAGAATGCAAACTACACGCACGCCCAAGAATGACTCGATGCAATGCCAGACACGTCTATACAACGAGGCGCTAAGAGGCTATTGTCGAAAAGACAATCGACACTCCAATACGCACCTCATCCCCCTTCACAATCTCACAATGGCCGGTTTAGTTCCGCATGAACGCCTTCTAAGCCGCCTCCCTCAAACTACACCCTTCCATTCCAGCATTCAGCACAGCTGAGGCTTAAGGCAGCTTCAGCGGTTGGGTGCCCCATTCATGTCCATCTCCACACCCGTTCGCCTTCATTCACCCTCGTTCAATCTTATTCGTCTGTCCCCGCAGCGTTTGCATCATAAAGTCAAAATGGCTGCAGTCTTGATAATGGTGTCTCCGGAAATGTGGGGCTCTCGGTTTCCCGTCTGTCACGGAATTCCCATAACCTAAGTGGTCATCTGCTGTTTGTTGCCTGCAGGAATGCAGCATCTCTACGGAGTACTCAAGGATGTCAGACAATTTTGCCGGGTTTCCTTGTAAGCCTTGTCTTGGCGTCCGCTTTCTCCACACGCCAACCTAGTCACTTACACCCCCCAAGGTACGCTGACCACAACATCGCGATTTGTTGAACCCGTCGTTAGATACGCTCAACGGCGATGCGCTACTTGAGATGTCGGATTTACCGCGTGTCTAAAATCGCGGGGGTAATTTCGGCTACATGAGACATGTTCGTGGAGAGCGGTGATGCCCGTGAGGTAGAAGGTGGCAAGGGTATTCTGTCCCGTGAACCAGAAACTCTCATAAAAGGCTCGATGGTCGAGACGGAATTTTTAGTAATTCCATCTCCTCAAGAGCTGATCCAGGTTGAGTCTGGGTGTGTTTCCATTAAAATTATTGTCGATTAATCACATCTCATCTCTTCGTGTCTTGTAACCTAAAATCTCACAATGGGTATCAAGAGCTTCCTGCTCAGGTCGACCTTCTGTAGATATGTGCGACATGAAGGCCGCTCCGCGAGAGGTCATTTTTAACAAACAACTCCTTCTATCTGCTGCGCTTTACGCCTCCGGGGCTATTCCATTGAGTACATCCCCCACCCTCCGTTCTGCCTTCCCCCCCCCCCCGGTTGCAAGCACATATCATCTTAGGAAGCAGCGTCTAACAATTCCCTCCAGCCTGGGACCAAGGTTCATCAGCCACGATAGGATCCCTGCCCAGCTTCCAAAAACACTTTGGTATCACATCCGGCACCAACGCCGACCAGCTGCGGGACTTCATCTCCTTTGTTGGGATAGGCGACACCATCGGCGCCGTACTGTGCTTCTTCACCAATGACAGCCTCGGCCGCCTGTGGTCGTTCCGCCGGTTGGGTTCTGGATGGTCGGCCAAATCCTCGCAATATGCGCGCCAAACATGCAGGCGCTGTTGGCATCATGCATCATCGCTGGAACAGGCCTTGGCGCCCTGCAAGTCACCTGTCCGATATCGATTGTTGAGATTGTGCCACCAGAAATCCGCGGCATCCTGACGAGTTGGTTCGTCGTGCTGATGGGTCTGGCGCATGGCGTATCGACATTTTGCGTCTACGGGGTGTACTTGGATCCGAGGCTGCAGGGAAAGAACCTCCAGTTTCAGATTGTTTGGATTGCTCCCATCATCTTCATGACCTTGCTGGTATGTTCGGGCTTCTTTCTTTGCGAGTCGCCTCGGTGGCTGTTCCTGGCGGGTGGGCATGAAGAGGCGGCCAAGACGCTCGTCAGGCTGAGAGGCCAGCCCGCCACCAGTGAGCGCGTGCAAAAGGAGCTGCAGGATATCGAACAATCTATTCGGGAGGAGAGACGCGTTCATAGCGGCGACAACGACGACGGTTCGTCAAAGTCATCTACATGGAGCATTATGAAGGAGACATTTACGGTGCCCTTGAATTTGCGCCGCGTGCAACAGTGCCTCATTCTGTACTCTTTGCTGGATGGTGCTTCGTGGCCCTTCTTTACGTGTACTTGATGGTGCCGGAAGTAGCTGGCATGTCGGTGGAAGAACTGGACTCCGTATTCACTGGCTCTTGGCTGGCGTTCAGGAAGAGAAATCCGAAGAGGCGCGGAAATGCAAATGCGTCTACAAAAGAAAGCGACTCAGGAGATAATGGTCTCTCGTATGTATCTCGCTACAAACCAGGCTGTCCAATCCGTTTGGTGGGCGCTGTTGCTAACATGTCGGTACTAGGCGTCAAGATAGCAGCAAGGCGGCTGTGGAGATATGGGAGCATCCCGGAGAGCGGCGATTATAAACATAGCTAGGCGCAGCAAGGTAAATGAATCGGCTACGAATGATAGGCTCATACTGTTACGGCAGGATGTAGCAACCTGGAGTTGAACGGCTGGCTTTCAGTATGTGTCCTGATTTTCATGACGTTGATGTTATTTTTAGGGATTTTCACATACGTTATGATAATGTTGGTTAAGCCGCAGGAGTCATGGCTTCAGTGTACTCCGTAGCAACATCCAAATATACTATCTTATTAGTCCTTGTTGATGTAGCACTCGATTTTCTTTAATGACACAATGCGCAACCCAGATCGTGTTGTGCTCGCTGCGCGTTCAAGTGTTACAGGACTTGCTTCAATTATTATTCTTCCGTCGTGATGTACAGTACCGTAACTGACGGGGTAATGCTTAACCTTCAGTTCCAGCCCCGTATTTCAAAGTTCTATCATCGTCTAAGCTAATAATAACTAGTGACGGCATGACCAGTTTAGTCTAAACAAGTAATTCCTGGCCGTAAAGCTGTGTAAACATATTTGATGCCTACTTTAAAGCAATGTGGCAGTTGCCGCTTGCCCAGCATGCAAGATGCACGTGGTTCGTCTAACAGCAATCGTCACCAGATGCACCGAAAAGCTTGAAAGCGGGTTTCCTTTTCAGCTCTGATTTAACTCAAGAGAGTGAATGGGTCTACGTTGAATATACGCAGGTCAAGCGTCCCATGGTATTGATCTTGTAGAGCGGCTGTGTTCCCGCCTACGGCACAGCATCTGAGCTAATATTGTCCAGCCATGATAATGATACGTCGGTTCGATCCAAAATAGCTTTCGCTGCCATTTCTTGTATGCATGTATTAACGCCGCCCCAAACAAAGGTCATGTGGTATTATCGCTGCTTTTTCCTCTTTTAGGCAGGTGTGGCTTCACGTCGTTGAATCGTGACTCTTGTCTTCGTTATGCTCGTATTGAATTTCTCCCAGGTGAATGCTTCTTCTGTCCCCGTTGGTCATAGATGAGTTAAGATTTCCGGTCATCGGACACTGTTTTCAGTACGAGCAAATTCCACCAACTTCGTCGTCCATTGTCCAAGACCCAGCCAGGCCCTTTACATCCACTATGTCCTCAGAGTCAGCTAACTCTGTTTTTGAAAACAGTGGGTCAGCCTGATATTCCGCCTTGAGCTTCCTTTTCATAAATCGCCTTGTCCATTCCTCAATGGCCGGCTCGCCCGTCTCATCCCTGGCCTGCTTGAGGAATGGAATCAACGCTGTACCACCAGTACCAGTCTGGCTCTTGGTTTTGGCTTTTTGCGACGCTGCGGCCAGGTTTACGGCCTTCCTGTTTCGTGACTGGCTTCTGGCGCGGGCTTCCCTAGACGGTGTGATGATGTATCTGGTAACAATGGCAATGTGCTTGTCGCGGAAGGCACTGAGCATGGCTAGACATGCGTCGTATGCAAGACTCAACTCCGAGTTTGTGGTGTTTGTCTCGACGAACTCTCGAATGTTGGCAACTTGCGCAACATCGGCGAGGAACCTCGCATGCGGCCCAGGCATGTACCGCCGCATCTCTTGAATGAAGTTGTGCTTGGGGGCAGAAGCATGGCGACCCTCTCGCTCAGACTCGGACGACGGATCCCGAGTCTCTCCGGTTGGCCGGTGATAGATGCCCAGCACGACATCGAAGAACTGAATCAGGCTGCTCTGCGCGTTGCTTCCTCCGCTGTATTGTCGATACTCTTCTGTGCCTGATCCGTCCTCGTACAGAACACCGTCAGGCAGACCGGCCTCGGCCATGTTTTTGCTCCCCGCGAGAAATGGACGAATGCGGTGGTAGAAGATGGTAGGGTCACAGCTTTCATGCATTCGCTGGAGAATGTTGGTCAGGTCTGTAAGACGCTCAGCAAAGGCCACAAGACACCGCGTCACGGTCTTCGCATCGTCGGAGCGAGCAGCCGCGATGGCAGTCAACATCAAGTCCAAAATCGGCGCACCGCGGGCCTCGATGGCGACGGAGACGAGGTAAAACCATGACTCATCAATAGATCCAGTAAATGTGTTGAGAGTGGCGAGGTTTTCCGTATTGTCGATATCTTCATTCATGAAGACGGGTTTGAAGTTCCACAAGCAAACGGCGGCATAAGTAGCGACAGGCAGGACTTCCAAGTGATCCGATATCTCGAGCAACGGCACAGAAATGGGCAGAGGAAGGCGGTCGGCTGGTGAATCGCCGCCCCAGATGTAGGCATGTGCGATGAAGCACAGCAGCGAGTATGCGCGCCGCCATTCAGATTCATGCTCGAGGCCAATTGTCGACAGAACCGGGAGCTGGTCCACGATACTACGCAGACGACGAGTCAAGACGAGCGCCTGGAGGTTGGCTGCGATGGCTTCCCATTTATTGTAGTAGGTATCTGGCAGGCGAGTCAATGGGAGCGTCTCGGGAAGGAATCCGTGTCTCGCCGAGAGGCCGTAATCGGCGAGCGTCGGAATAGGCGGCAACATTGCCACGGCAGGCAGAGGGAGAGCAACTGTCAGAAACACAGTACGTTGCGGCTGCAGTTGTGGTTACTTGGTCTCAGCCTCAGTCCTTCTCGGCGCCGCAGGCAGACAGTGCAGCTGTGAAGAGGTTGCTGAGAGTTGCGACTGGTTAGATTCGTGGAGAACCCGGAGGTTACAACTAGATAATTGTACTCAAGCGGATCCCACGAGAGAGTAGAAAAACTTCAACTGGACGGGTTTGGTTGAGAGTGGGGAAGGTTGACGGGAAGTGTCGGTTGTGGAAACTACTGTTCAAGCGATGGAATACAGGAAGAAATTAAGGCACAGAAGAGAGAAAACTAGAGTCGGAAAGAAAACAGGTCGCGTTGCAGAGCCGGAACCGATGTGCAAATAATTAATACGAAATACTGCAACTCGGCGGAACTCGGCCTCCAACCAGACCTTCACCAGGGACGACCGGACCAACGACGTGATCAGTCAGCAAGGCCCATGAGGGCGGCGCCACGAGCGATTCATGCATGCATTTCTTGTACAATAATAAGAATAGAACAACACAGCATTGTGTTGTTCTATTAGTCTATTATTAATCACGACAGGTTTTCCAGCTCATTGTGTATGCGTGCAGAAGCTCGAGGAAGCAAACGCAACCCACCATAACTGATGTCTGGCCATTTACACGGCTCACCCCGCTGCCCAATGAGCACAGAAATAACTAATTGGCCAGTCCCGGCACGACACTTCAGGCGAATTCATGGCCATCTGTATTGCCGGTGCGTCCAACACAGCAACGGGATTGGCCGGAAGTTTGTGAGAACCAGCGGACAGGCTGCAGTCACGGCATGCAGCCACAGCCAACAGGAGATGACGAATGTAAATAAATTTTTCGTGCAGTGATTGGGTGTCGATACCGATACTATTGTCGCCTCCGCGAGCTTCGTCAATTAATTATAAGGGGTTTTCTTCAGCAAGGACTGTAGTTAGTTACCTATGTTGTGCACGTCGCATTCTCTTGCATTCAAAAAGAAACAAACCAGACAGAGGTAATACAAAGCGGGGCCCGACTGGAACGCACCGGCAGTGCACGTCATACCACAAGCATCGGCTTCCGGCGAGGTCGGTTCAGGATGATTTGCATGTCGACGACCTCCGAATATCAGTCCCGGTGTCAGATTCCTTGGGCTGTACGACTACTACTCCGTAGCGGTGCGGTAGTTACGAAGCTGCCGGTTGTAAATGATGCTGGTCCTGTAGCCGGCACGCTTCGGCCTTCCATCACTGTCGCCTTGCGCAACCCGCCATCGACTCCACATGTCCCGCCAATGCCAGCTCCAGTTTAAACATCACCAACCTCGACAGCAACTCCGTGACAACTTTGGTGCCTTCAAAGGTGCCCACGAACACATTTACAGTGCTGTATAAGTTCCGTCGCCACTCGATCTTACCTTCAGCTTCACACTTCGCTCAGCGTGTCCCATGCTCCGCGGCCTCGCTGCCTAGCGCGAGTGCCATATCCCAAGGTCGTTCCGTGGGTGCCATTGTCACGATGCCCGTGCAGCAGCATGTGTTGAATTGGCTATACAGTGTACTCACCAGCGTAAGTATATTCTCGGGTGATCCTCCCATTGCATGTTTTGACGCATTGCCAGGAATACCACGATGTCAATCGCACATACAACGACGTGGCGCAAGCCTTGACCCAATGCCCGTCACTCTCCCCACGAACCGACGTACACAGTGAGTCCGCCTGCGATTCGACCATATATCCGAGAGACACGGTGTTTTAGAGCTAATTATTGCATCCGCAGCCTTTTCAAATGGCTCCAGCGCGCTTCTTTTGCATTTAACCGGCACCATCCCCGTCAACTTTCGTGGCAGTACCTACCGATTTCCAGTCTCGATATGGGTTCCTCACGCATATCCTCGCGAGCCGCCGCTCGTATACGTCACCCCCACGGAAACAATGATGGTTCGTCCAGGGCAGCATGTTGATCCCCAAGGTCAAGTCTATCATCCTTATCTTGTGGGATGGGCTCAATTTTGGGACGTAAGGCTACCAACCCAGCATTCTACGGTGCATGAATAGTTTTGGCGCCAACAATCGGTGCACTGACATGAGTGACAGAAATCAAATCTACAGGATTTTATGTCTGTACTATCCGATATATTCGCCAAAGAACCTCCCGTTGTAACGAGACAAGCGGACAGACTGCCTCGACAACAACAACAACAACCCAACCAAGCGCCACCCCCGTTACCGCCTCTACCTCAAGAGATAGCGCCGCGTCCAGCACCAACGTCACAGAGCTCGGTAGGCGACAACAGACCACCACCCCCTCCGCCGCCGCCAAAGGAGCATCAGGCTTCGCAATCGCCATACCCCGGATCTCCTTCCTCGACTGGAACTGCTCGTCCTTCCGTCTCTTCTCGATACGACTCAGCCCCTCCACTTCCACCACAAGTCCATACGTCACCTCCCATAGGAAGACAGAACCAGCCTCATCCTTCTCCGTACAATCAACAGCATCAGCAGCAGTATCCTCCTCAGCCTCAGATGCCCCCCGGAGTTTTCCCTTCGGGACAGCAAGGGGTACCAACTCAGCAGCCGCCATATTCACCTCAATCTTTGCCTCCTCAGCATCCTACGCAGTGGCAATCCCAGGGGCAACCACCCCCAGGATACGCCGCACCAGCCGCGAGCATGCAGCCGCCAATTCAGCAGCAACAAGCTCCGCCGCCACCCAATATCCTGGACGAGCCGCTTACTCTCGATATACCTGCGAACACTGCAGTATCACCTCCACCAATCCCACCCAATCCCGAAAAGGACAATCTCCTCAGACAACTCGCTGAAACACTCTTTGTTATCCGACAACGGTCACGGCAACAAAATGATTCCAGCTTGGCTGGGCTGCAAGCGCAGAGGAACGCCATGCAGCATGCTATGGCTAGCGTTCACTCGGAATCGAGCCAGCTCACACAGCTATCTAATGTGCTTACGTCCAATACAAACATTCTTCACGATGCGCTACGCAAGGCAGACTCCGTCATCGAAGGGTCGAGAAGTCACCCTGCGCCTGACATTGATGAACTTTTGGTGGCTCCGACGGTGGTGTCGAACCAGCTCTACAATTTAGTGGCGGAGGAAAGAGCGCTTGGCGATGCAATCTTCATGCTGGGCAGGGCAGTTGAGCGAGGGCGCATCCCACCAACTGTCTTTGCAAAGACGACACGATCATTGGCTAGGGAGTGGTATCTGAAGAAGGCTCTAGTGAGGAAGATCGGCCAAGGTATGGGCATAGCCTTGTAGTGCGAGACCCGGCTGATTCATACGAGGGGGGATGTGTTCAAATTATGCGAATACAAGGATAATGATGAATACAATCTCGTGCTACTAACCTATGAGCGCGCAGAAACTTGGCTTCAAGAAAGGCTTTAAATTTCTACGGGGCAAGGCCGCAAACATGGAAGGGCTGTGACTCCACAGACCTCAACACAAAGGGCATGAGCATCATGACAGTCATGACGAAATCATACGATACATAGTAGCGAGAGCGTGAGCGAGAGCGTGAGCGTGAGCGTGAGCATGAGTGCCACTAATTTACCTTTTTTTCACAATGCTACATGACCGATTTCCTCTGTCACTGACAGTATTATGTGCCGTTCCCTGTCAGCGACTAGAATCTGACGGGCAAATCATGCGCGAAGTCTTGTCATAGCTATCACATCAATCCAGTACAATGGCGTCTGGTTGGTTCCTTCGTCTCCGCACTTAGGACAACTCTCGCACAGACCATCCCCATCTATCCGTTCGGAAAGTCCCAGTTGATCGTTGCGGACTGGCCGTCCGGGACAGCGGCCCCCCCAAAATCCGCTTCTATCTTGACAAGCATCTACTCCGTACAATGGGTGGCATTAAGTTTCTGCACCCCTTCTGGCATCGTCAGTGCCACCGTCACAAGGGCAGGGGACAAATACTTTGTGCCGCATGCTGTAGCTACAGCACCCACCCAGCACGCACCACCCAAGTCGCGGCAGCACCCTCGCCCTCACAGAAATGCCCGCAACGTACTCCGTACTCCGTACAATGCTAATGCGTCACATCATTTGCGCCCGAACGGGTCAGTGGCGTCTGCAGCACTTCTTGGTCCCGCCGCCTCCGCCCCACATTTCGAAAGAACAATACTAAGGATTCAGCCACATCTAAAAGAACAATATTAAGAACAACGTGCAACTTCATGCCGGTATATCGTCAGCAATTCCTATCCGAAATATGTGCAAACAATATTGGTGACCAACAACTGCAAATGCAACTGCTACTGCAACTACTGGAACATGCGCCGCAACATCCTATTCGCTGAAATAGACACCTGTTATCTGCAGTTTCCTAGTATTCCTTGTTGCCCCTTATACGCAGCGAGATAGGATAGGACAACTGGTTAGAACGGAGACTGGCTTGGATGCATACTCTGCAGCCAGGGGGGGGGTATTCCGGACACGCGCAGTTGGAGTATTCGAGTAGATTCGCCTGTTTGTCCTCATTTTCTCCACCCGGCAGACGAGAAACGAGGCTGCAAGGCCCTTTTTTTTTCGAGGATGGGTGGTGAAGTTGCGTCGCACTCGGGGGAGGTACATGCGAAAAGTGACAAGTTCTTACTATTATCTACGGAGTGGGTTGCAGAACAATGTCTCCTTGCCACGCAAGGTGAGGCAGCATGACGGGGGGTGGAGTGACGAGGAATGGAGAGAAGAAGCCACCGTGAGTTGGGCTGGCATATCGGATTGTGCGTATCGGTCAGGGAGGGAAAAGAAGGCATTATTCTGTTTGCCTGCTTCGTAGTACGTGATGGTGGCTCCCGATATGTATGTTTTACATCGGCAACACCAGCATATAATGCCACTCGCTCGACTTCTTCAACCGACAATATCTCCTCGCCGTCTCTTTATGGATTTTTCGTCTTTGTTTCCCATCTTCCTCTTTCACTTCCTCTCTTGACTATACTACACTATACTACACTGCTGCTGCTGATGCTGCTGCTGCTGCAAAAAGATCATGGACGCCACAAATCCCCTCCTCCAGTCCGTCACGCTGGTCACACCGTCCTTCCCCTCGCCCATCGCCATACCCATCCCCTCCATCGACGCCTTCAACGACGAGTCCATCTCCATATCCATCAACTACGCCTTCCAAATCGGCGCCTGCTCCATCCTCCTACTGGTCCTGCTCATCATGACACCGCCCTCCAAGCTCCTCCGGCCCGTCTCGATGCTCCATATCGCCGGCCTAATCACCTGCACCATCCGCCTGTCCATCAACCTCGCCTTCTACCTCTCGCCCCTCAACCACTTCTACCAGTTCTGGAGCGGCGACTACTCCTCCGTCCCGCAGCACTACTTCCGGAACAGCGTGGCCGGGACCGTCTTCTCGCTGCTGCTCGTCATTGTCGTAGAGGCCGCCCTCATGCACCAGGCTTGGACCATGGTGTCTCTCTGGCCCAGACACGTCAGGTTCTTCATGGCTGGCCTGTCTGGCATCATCTCGCTGCTCGCAATTGGGTGGCGCTTCGCATTTACCGTCGTCGCGAGCAAGATGAGCCTTGAGGCCGTCTCCGTCAGGAACATGGCCTGGCTGGTGCAGTCGACGCTGATCCTCAATGCCCTTTCCATATGCTGGTATTGCGCCCTCTTCAACACCAAGCTTGTCCTGCATTTACTTGTCAATCGGGGCATTCTTCCACCCTCCGGGTCGATTCTGAGCCCCATGGAGGTTCTGGTCATGACGAACGGAATTCTCATGGTTGTTCCAGGTACGTCTCCATCAAGTGAAAAAGAAACAAACGGAGCCTAGCTCCATCCATTCGAAAGAACCAAGCGGCAGATCCTAACTTTATCTATCCGGGCAGTCATTTTCGCGGGCCTTGAATTCGCAAAGTTCCCCAACTTCGAAGCCGGCTCGCTGACCCAAAGCTCCGTCGTCATCATCCTCCCCCTCGGAACCCTCGCCGCTCAACAAATGACTCGAAACGGAAGCCTGGCCTACATCTCCAGCGGGGGCCACAATTCCAGTTCCACTTACGGCAACTCTTCCAACACGCCGAGAGGAAACGCGAGGAACAACGCTACACCCAACGAGTTTCCTAGTGTCAGCCCCAGCGGTGACTCCAGCCCGCTTCGCCAACGCGGTGGTGTCCCGTCGTCGCCGTACGAAGCGTCCGACCGGAGAGCACGGAGACCCGACCACTTTGATATTGAGCTGCAGCTGATTGACTCCACCAGCGCATTGGCTGATCATCCGGTGAGAGTTGACACCGATCTGGGACAAAATGAAACGAGGACCTAGGGCGTTCTTTGAACTTCATTGCCCCGGAGGCGGCTAGACGTGGAGGAAGCCTACTCCAAGCCATTTTGCAAACTGGCATATCTGTTGGGATATATCATCACTCAGCACTGTATGTTTCATTCCATTTCATAGCATAGGACTGTACTCCGCAAGTCTCTTCACTTTCAAGCATAGGAGAGCGCAGATGAATATCAAACTCATATAGCTACACAATAACAAGCATGAATCCACCTCGGGCATAAAATTAAATTCCCTCCCCTTTACTCCATCGATTTCCGGGACCTCAGTGTCCCTTTGCGATGTATCAATGACGACCAGTCCTCTATTCGTACTACAATCATAGACAAACTTTGCCAGCCGCAAAGCTCGGCAGCAGTAATATGCAATGGCTCCCTTAAACATGCCCCCAACTATTCGGTTTTCGCGCGATACTTCCGGCCCGCGACTTTATCCCTGCAGAGACTAACAAGTCTCTTCATCTCGCTGACTCGTATTGGCTTCGGTTGTTCTAAAGCACAGTCCACGCGCCCAATCAATGGGGTGCTTCGCGACACCCAGCGCCTTCTGGATCGCCAACTAGTGTGTCCATAGTTGTCATTTTCGTAGAAGCTTGTATTTATATATTCTTGTTGCGTTTGGCTAATACTGCAGCCGATAGTTGTGGAGCCTGACTGTGGCACTGGTATTTGTGGTCCGAGACCAACGCTGCCGAAAGCGTTTGGGTGTTGCGCCTGAGACGCTTGATTGGAATAGCCTGGTCTCCCTGGCCATTGATTAAGATCCGGATGCTTTCCTTCTGTAGTGCCATCGATAAACAGCCCATTTCTTTCCCATCGACGCCTGTTGGGCTTCTTATAAGCAAGTTCATCCGAATGATTGGGCCTTGCAGCGTCACTGCTGTGATGCGCGCGACTCTTCTGGAATCGCGCAGGCCCCCAAGAGTTTGAGAACTTCCTTCGGGTTGATTCCATTGTGCCGGTCTTGATTTTACTGAGGGGTGTGCTCAAATGGCATGACGATGATGCTGTGAGAGGTTTCAAGGGCGAAGGATTGTTTTTGCGCTTCGAGGTCGTCGCTTCGTCTCCAGCTATGAGCGATTCAAAAAGTACTATGGTGTTATTGATTTGTGATGCTGTCGTATCTAAAGATTTCTTCGGAGAGGTTTCAAAATGCGTCGCCGTAATCTCAGTTTGTTTTTCTTCATGTTGTTGTCGCGAACTAGTGCGAGAGGGAATCTGCCTGAAGGCAGGTTTTAAAACGCTGCCGGTAGTCCCGCCGCTGAAATATTCTTCATTGTTCTGGATTCCGGGTGCCGTCACAAAATCTACTTCATCAATGAAATCGGGTGGTTGAGGCGGCTGTATTACCCTTTGTCCAGCATCCTTACGAAGCAGAATTTCTTTGGCGGCAGGCTCGGTTATATTGCTCTGAGTCGCAAAGCTTTGCTTGCTGTTGCATCGTGATGAGAAACTTACGACTGATTTCACACTCTCTCTGGGGATCTCCTGGTTTTCAAACTGCGACACTGGATCTAGAAATACGTCTAAATGCTGCGTATGCTGTGCAGTCACTGCGGATGGAAGAATTGATGGGCCTTGCAAAATGGCCAAATTACCATCATTCAGACCCCTGTGCCTGCATTCAGACAAAGTATGAGGTGTTGCTGCTACTCGTACATTTGCCAGCGACGGGCACGTCGACGAGAGTGGCAGGTATTCTGACAGGCGCTGGGAAACATTTGGTATGGCCGGGCGAGACAGAACCGCAGTTTGGCTCTGGGCCATGCATGCCAATGGTGACCTGGCTCGAAAAGTCTGCCATTTGGACAGCAGAGGGAACTTCTTGCCCGAGTGTCTAGATCCTGGACTGGAATCGATTGGTGCATCTACATGGAGAATCTTGTTAGCACCCCGTTGACCCACCAGGGCTCTCAACCGCATGTTATGAAGATATAATCGATTTTCCAGTCAAGGAATCCACATACTCAGTCTAGAATCAGCAAGTGTAACTTCAAAGAGCTTTCGTCTTTCCGCGACCATCGAGTGGCGTTTCTCGCCAGGGGTGGTGTCATCCTCTGGCAGCGTTGTCTCTCTTCCAGGTGAATTGTTCAAGGCTTCCATTCGAGGGCCATGCTTCTAGCCGTTGGTCTGAACAGAGGCCTTTGTCGATGCAACTGATGCCGAGGATGATGGTCTATTGAGCTCCGTGGTGGAACCAGCAGCAGCAGTCTGGCTAGACCGGTATATTGGCGATGGTTTGCCCTGTCGCGCCATGGTGTCCAGAACTTCAAATTTAGATACCAGATGAGCCAACCCTCTCCCTGTTTGCCTTTTGGGATTTTGTCGAGGAATCGTGGCGTTGGCATGGTGTCGGGAATTAGAGACTTTGGTCGTGGGCTGGGTAGCTGTTACCATTGAACGCAGCGGCATTGTTCCGACACGGATCGTTCATAGCTTGATACCAGCCGCCAGCGAGAATCAATGCGTTGTGCAGGAATACACGTAAAGATCAAAGTTTCAAAGCTTCTGTTATTGGTAGCGTGGGTGATGTGACGTATGGTGACACTGTCCATATTTTGAGCAAGTCGCATCTTGCACATAGAGGAAGGTGTGAACCACGCAGTTTTGACATTCAGTCATCGGTACCGCTACTTTCCTAAAATTACCTGCCACCCTCTCTCTGATGATCGATGATTGTGCATATAAAATTGCCTTGACTGACGGGTTTGAATCTCAAAGAATAGAACGAACAGACTCGCTATCTAGTCTACGGCCCCCAGTCGTTAGTTACGGTGCGTCGAAGAGAGTCAGAGATCATGAAATGTTGGGTCCAGGCTTCCCCTGGATTCTCAAGGTGGATTTCCGGACTATATGATGGTGCCTTAATGTCAACCTTTGCAGAGCCTAAGTTTGTTGCACACAATAGCGTGAGGCAGTCGAGCCCGATGCCACTCATTATGACTGTCCACTTTGTTGTTTATGTGATCCCATGAAATAATACAAGCGGGAAATTCCAGGATTGAAACTATTGCCCTCTGTGGTGGGCTCTGTAGCAGTAGCTTAAGCGACTGGCTGAATGCTGGATGCTGGGGCCTCACAATGCTAACCTCACATAGCACTAGCAGAACCACAGTTGTCACTAGAGGCTGGAGTGCGCAATTGACCGTGAACGTCTCTGCCGGCAGCGATCCGGTCAGGATTGAAGACAATAGTCCATTAACGCCAGGTTGCCGCCTCGGGTCCTGTGCTGCCGTGCATATTTAATCCTAATCCCTTTCCCGTCTTGGTGATTTGCCAACTGTCTAGCGTACATTCGTTCTCATCTAATATACAAATATTTTGTCGCTTGTCTGGAAGCCAACCGCATGGCTATTCGGTCATTTTTCATCCTTCTTCTGCGCATGTTTTCGAAGGTTTGGTTAATTACTGACTGTCGGGATCTGGTTAGCATTCGTCGAATGAGGTCAGGGGTGGTGAGATGCGGTCGCGTACGGAGGCAGAAGGAACTCGCCCCAGGGGCTAGATAGAAAGGTGACAGCAGCCTGAAGAAGTCGTTAGCAATCATTCCCATTCACTACAACGTGATGCGCTGAGCATTACTCACGCCAAAGAGCGCAATGCTTCGGACGACAGCAGCATTGTCAGGCGAGGTCAGGGTGTCGTAGGTGGAGGCAAAGACACCCTTTGGGACGCGGCGAGGCTTCTCGGAGTGGATTCGCTTGGGAGGCGCCATTTTGCGGTTCTTGAGAGGTTGCGATTTCGATTTGATCCGAGCTGCGTTAAGGGTGGTAAAGGATGAACAGAGAGATAATCCCAACTCCAAATGTTTGAAATTTCCACCTTTGCTACAAGTGACAAGGGTGCCAGTCGGGATCCACTTAGAATCACATGATTGGCGTCATCCCCGGAGTCGGATGTTCATTATGAGGCCTGAATGTACTCCGAACGTAGTCATGAATAAATGAATTGCACATTGATGAATTCATCGGCTTTCTCTATTAAGTTTTATGGTTATTCTCAAGGCATATGTCGTATTACCACGTTGATTATATTCATTTCTCCCAAAGAAGCGTCTACTTAAGCCAAAGTACTGAAGCCTAACCACCCATGCGGGGGACAGTTTAACTGAGCCATTTCGTCCACATTGTCCAATTGACCCTTTTAATTTGAACGCTCACTATAGATGTAATTAAAGCTTATTATTAATAAAATCTATTACCTAAATAGCTATTTAAGCTATATAATAATTTTAC